>ML337712.1:0-26149 GCA_005239505.1 Nicotiana paniculata
TATATATATATATATATATATATATATATATATATATATATATATATATATATATATGATTTCAAAGGCATTAAAAAATAATACTAGTAAATTTTAAGAAAGTCTATAAGTGGTCTTGAGTTGTCATTAAGCAGTGGAAAAAATCCTAATCCATCACAAGTTTAGTTAATTACCTACTATAAAAAGGAAGAAAAACAGGCAGTCCACTCAATTAGTTCAAGTAGCACCACAGAAAAATGGATGAAAGACAATAAGATCGTGCCAAACGTGGCGTTAAGTCCTTAAACTGCCAAACTTCACGTTATAACTAGACAAACTTTCACATTCCGTTATAACGGGAAACTCGGCTTCTTTCCTCAAACAATGCGGGCTATTAAATTGGTAATACAATAATTATAGGTATCTTTTTAGGGAGCAATCTGTCACAAGCTATACAACTCATCGTATCGTCGTAATTATTGTGAATTGAGTTTTGTTGGATTTTTTATTTGATATCCAGTAGTTGTATTAGGGTGTGATTAAATTTGAATTCGCACCGAAAAGTTTCATATTAGGAGCCCGGTGTTCGATACTCGCATTGATGGCCCAATTAAATATGGATTCGCGCTAAAAAATCGGGTGAAACTCAAAAATAGCCAAATTTACAATTGATAATTGAAAAATAACTACAATTTCCAAAGTAATCGAAAATTAGATATTTTTTATGTAAAGATAAACCTGAACGAAAACACCGTCCAAAACCAGAAAAATATTCCAGCATAATATGTTGGAAGTTCATATACACATGCTCCAATCTCTAGTATATTATGATAAAACTTTTCATGTGTCGGAGTTCCAACAAAATATGGTGGAAGTTCATACACAGATGCGCCAATCTCTAGCATATTATGCTAAACTTTTCGTGTTGAGCAAAATAATGATTATTTTTCAATGACCAGTCCGAAAACTGACTAGCCCGTACTATTTTCACCGAAAAATCTCACATTAAGAGGTAAAGTGCTTTTTAGCAAAACTAACTCTCTGACCTGGGCTCGAATCCGAAACCTCTAACTAAAAATAAATAAATACTTACTGCTCTATCATAACTTTTTTAGTTATATTATTGTGAACTGAGTTAATTTTAACAAACAAGTACCAAAGAAAAAAAGCACACATAAACATATACCTCGTGAATAATTTTATTAAGATTTATTTACTCTGTTTGGACTGTATTTGGTTAAATTTGACCAAATATTTCACATAAAATAGTACTCCTGTTTCACATAAAATAGTAATATGTCACTTTTTACCCAACTCCAAACACTTATTTTTCCATTTTTAAAAAATGTATATTATTCCACTGGAAACAAGCATAGGAGGTATCATCGTTCCACACAATATTCATCATTCAACGACTTCTTCAAATACAGCCATTTTGCAAACGCCTTACTCCTCTTACCAATCAAGCACTCCCCCCCCCCCCCNCACCCCAATACGTGCGTACACAAATTCGAATCTCCTTCGCCTCTCTCCTTTTCCTTTTCTCGATTTGTTCTTTTATATATATATATATATATATGTGTGTGTGTGTGTGTGTGTGTGTGTGTATTTAATTTAAGTATTTGTGTGTGATTGCATTGTGGATCGGAGATTGATCAAAAACAGCATTTGAATTTTGTTGTGAACAGAAGGCTGAAGAAGAATGGGGAGTTTGAGGGCGATTTTGAAGAATCCAGAGGATTTGTATCCATTGGTAAAGCTTAAGCTAGCGGCTCGAAACGCGGAGAAGCAGATCCCGCCCTCTCCACATTGGGGCTTCTGTTACTCAATGCTTCATAAGGTTTCTCGTAGCTTTGCTCTCGTCATTCAACAACTTCCCGTCGAGCTTCGTGACGCTGTATGTTTCTCTCTCTTCTTTTCCTTTTTTTTTGTTCTTTTTTCTTTTTCTGTGGCATTTAATCGCTAGCGCTTGCTATTTGGATGATTTAAAGCGTGTGGTAACCTCTGTGTGTGTGTGTAAATGAAAATTGGATTTTTTTTTTTAAATTTCCTGTGAACTGATTGGAATTGTTAATATTATATATTCCGTTGATTTGTTATAATTTTCTGGATTCGCACTGATATTTTGATTTTTGAAGGTTAATTTTTATTATTCTTATTTGTAACTATAATTGAACTTTGCAGGTGTGCATTTTCTATTTGGTTCTTCGAGCACTTGATACTGTTGGTAAGCTCAGTTTACTGTCTATCTGAATTTTATTTAGTAATTATATGAAACCTAAGAAAACAGATGATTTGGTCATAGTAGTAGTTAACATGATAAACTAGAATTTTAGGATAGTCATAGAGCATTAAAAGTTGGATCCTGTGCGTGCAAAATTTGGTGTTAATATAGCACTTTACTCTTTTGTTATTTAATAAAGTAGGCTGAATCATGGACTCGATTCGTCATGCTCATCTTCTATTGCTTCTTGCTACGGAAGAAAGAAGAGGATAGAGGGTAAAATTATTTAGTGAAAACATCAACTGCTCATTAATTAAAAAAATAAATAAAAAAGAACAAGTTATTCTACATTTCTACCCATGCTAATTATGTCGTTTTCTATTTCTTTCTAGACATTCATAAGGTAGTTTTTACCTTGTAATATTAGTTGATTCACGGGTTGCTGCTGTCATATTTTTTAGTGACACTTATTCTGCTCTTTTTCATATTTGGATGTTCTTATTCTGGACAGAGGATGATACCAGCATTCCCACCGATGTTAAAGTACCTATTCTGATCTCTTTTCATCAGCATGTTTATGATCGTGAATGGCATTTTTCATGTAAGTCTCTGAGTTCAACTTGTCGATATCCCTAAATTCTCAATATCCCTTCTCTCTTATAATGATTGTGCTTTTGCAATTGAAGAATCCCAAATTGGAAAGACTTCAACTACTTTTGGAAGGTTACTATGAACTTTTTTTTCATAACTTGGATAAAAACCTTTGCAAAATGTTTCACTGTCTACCCAAAAATGTTTCCCTTTTGGCTCTGCAGTCAAACTATTACTAGAGGCTGCACATATACAGAAAGTTGCCCATGATCCAAGATACGGACCATGTTTGATAGTTGAAAGCTCATAATGCAGCAGAATAGTGCTGACTGAGGTCATATAGGAAATGGGACAAGAAGGGAAAGTAACTTTGGCATCCTTGCTTTTGTTTGATTACTTGCTAAATACTCCGCCACTGATAGTTGCCTAACGAAAAAAATCAAGAGCCCATTATAACCTCGTCTTTTACTGTTATTGTAATCAGTGTGAGAGAGGTTAGCTAAATGTTAAGCTCATAGCGAATACACATCTATATTACCTCCAGCCATGGTGTTTAACCTCTTCCTGCACCTATCCCATTTCTCAAAAACACCTTCAATCATCTACTGACAATACATTGCACTGTATCTTGAAGACCACATAAACCAATGCCCACTGCTGTGATGCATATTGGCAATGAAGTAGCATGTGTCCTCCCCTGTCTTATTGCACATACTGCAGCAGCTGTCCATAATGTACTTCCTCCTTCTCAGGTTGGCTAAATTGGGCCCCACGCCACACTTTGTGAAGAAGGTCATAGTTTCCTTTTGAATTTCCTAATTAGTACCACGCAGAGGCACTGCTGGCATTAGACATTCAACACCAAACAAGTCATAATACTTGAAACCCTGTTACCTCATAGAGAGAAATCTATACTTTAGGTTAAAAAGAAAAGAACTTGAGACCCTATCATTACTAGCTCATCATCTGTATGCTGATGGTAGCATTCTAGTGATTACATTGCCAGCTATACACCTGCCTGCTCATGTATGAACATGAAGGAGGATCCTTCCCACCCGAATGGCTGGGCAACACTAAAATATTGACCTGAATAAGACAATGTATACTTGTTCTACGCATCTCGGTGGGTTCTGTAGTCCAACTTTTCACTTGCTCTGGGTAAATAACTTATATAGTGGTTTTATTTCTTTCAATGTATAAATAGTTGGACGACAGATAGGAGAATTGAGCTTTGAAAACTATGTTCTAACCCTGGAATGATTTCTGCATTACTATTGGTTGCAATGGACTCTTGTTAATTTGCTACTCAAAATGTCATGACATGTTGGCCAAAGAGGTCAACCTGATTCAATGATTGGATGCTAAGGGGAAGGGAGCAAGTCAGAGCTTAGCAATCTTCTAAAATTTGTTATACTTCTTTTTACTGCAGTTTCGTACCCTAAATAAAGGCTTTTCTTTTTCTTCTTTGTGTCTTTCTCCCACGGTGGCACGGTGCCATGCGCGTTGCTCTCCCTACAAATACATTCTGTCTAGGGTGATATCTGCTAACGGAGAATAGGAATAGACTTGTTAGAGAACTACTAATATTATTATTGCTGTCATTTATATATATTTAACTTGTTTTTCACTTGTTTTTTGTTCGGTATGACGATGACATGAGTTGAAGCCGACCCAAACTTGCTTGGGACTTAGGCGTAGTTATTGCTGTTTTATTATAGACTGATTTCCTAATCCCAATTGTAACATGTTAGGTGGTACAAATGAGTACAAGGTTCTCATGGACCAGTTCCATCATGTTTCAACTGCTTTTCTGGAGCTTGGGAAACAGTGAGTTCTTACCCAGCTTGTGTGCTTTTCTGATACAAAGATTTTGCTCAATTGAGAGGTTACAATCAGCATATTTGTTGAATATGATGTAGCAGTAGGTCCTCCAGAATTTAAATTCTGTTGCAAGGTTTGGAGAAATCCAAATTCAACTGTAGATCCACGTGATATACATCCCTAATGTGAATTCAGAAATGTTTACTTATGAGCGGTGCAGCTTTCTCTGCCTTCTTCAACCCTAAAAAATGAGAAAAAGAAATGCCACTTATACGACAAAAAATGTGAACTCGGGTTGTAGTCTGAATTTCAAAACGTATAAACTCCGGGTCCCATTGTATGAGTAGGCAATACTGAAGATTATGTTCTTATATTTTGCAGTTATCAGCAGGCAATTGAGGATATTACCATGAGGATGGGTGCAGGAATGGCAAAATTCATATGCAAGGAGGTATGCAAGATGAACCATAAAGAACAGGATGAAATTATCTGATACTCGCAAAAAGCAGTTTATACTTGTTTGCATTTTTTGTTTGTATGAATTGGCTTGATCTCTCAAGGTTTTCCTTTTTATGCAACCTCATCTTCAAGCCATTGGATTATTCCACCTACTCAAAAGTATAAACCATGGTCTCTGCTTCACTACATCGTGTTTGATGTGGGTCATTACTAGTATTTCTGCTATTTGATCATTGGTATCTTTTTCACCTGTATTTTGTTGAACATGTTTTGCACCAGTGTTGTTTGCCTGTACGGAATTGTCATCTTTGTCGAATTATCATCTCTATCTTTGTTTGTTAAGTAAAACAAGGGCATTAACACTATAGAAGACAAGTACATGAAATTTGGTTAGTGAGCGTTAAAATCTTGTTAGGTTTTTGAAAGGTAACTTTAACCTTTAAGCGCGCCCGATGTGTAGCTGCTTTACGATTTAATAGTGTTTTTGCTGCAAGCTTCATTTCTAGAACGCTCCTTAAACCTCCATGTATTTCAATTTCAACAAATCTACCTCTGCAGGTGGAGACAACCGATGATTATGACGAATATTGTCACTATGTAGCTGGGCTTGTTGGGCTAGGATTGTCAAAACTGTTCCATGCCTCTGGGAAAGAAAATCTGGCTTCAGATTCTCTCTCTAACTCCATGGGTTTATTTCTTCAGGTTTAAACCTTTATATGTGTGGCAGGCACAACTGTCCATCTCTGAGATTCTTCTTTGTTGAGGGCAGTAATACTAACATATTTGTTATATATTGCAGAAAACAAACATCATTAGAGATTATCTGGAAGACATAAATGAAGTACCCAAGTGCCGTATGTTCTGGCCCCGTGAGATATGGAGTAAATATGTTAATAAGCTTGAGGTTTGAGTTCTTCATCTCCTTGGTCTTGTATGAGTTTCTCAACTCGTTGTTTCCCTGCCATCATAGTTATTGTATTAACTTGAGTGGACTGTAGCAAGTGCTGTTGTTTAGTCAAAGCTCAGAGATGGGTTTCTTTCATAGTTTAATTGACATCTCTGTTTATTTCCTGCAGGAATTAAAGTACGAGGATAACTCGGCGAAGGCAGTGCAATGTCTCAATGACATGATCACTAATGCTTTATCACTTGTAGAAGATTGTTTGACTTACATGTCTGCTTTGCGCGATCCTTCCATCTTTCGATTCTGTGCTATCCCACAGGTATATCCTCTAGGTTATTTTCTAAGCTCTCTAGCATTTCAATTTACCTATCTGGCTAAACGCTTCCTACATGAAGGCATTTCTTCTGTCACACTTCCATTTATTCAATTTTTCACAAAGTGTTTCTTATGATGGAATTTATGTTCTTCTGTCAAATGTGTCGAATTTGCTGAAGCAAACTCTATGTCAAATCATTTAATTTCAATTTAGTTATAGATCAAGGAACTTCATATTGTCTTATTGGCATGATTTCTATTCATGCTTGTTTAATTGACCATAGAGTTAAGCGTGGTGAATGAATAATAGTCTACAATTCTTTAAACATGGACTTGTACGCTGGGGAAGGAAGAAATTTGCATTACAGCATCCAGAAGCATTGTTGCACCAGTAACTTGTTAAGCATACTTCTTTACCATGCTTTTGCCTTGTTGTATTATCTAATGGTACCAGGTCATGGCGATTGGGACATTAGCTATGTGCTACGACAACATTGAAGTTTTCAGAGGAGTGGTAAAAATGAGACGTGGTAAGAACTATGATTCTCAACATGCATTTCCTGTGACTTCATATCCATTTGCAATCTGACCCCTTAAAATTCCGCCAATTTGTTTATGAATCATATCTTTTGTCAATAGGACTTGTTATTATGATGGGGTAGAGAAAGATTTTGTGTACTTGTGAAATAGCCTCTCATCCCTTATTTATTTTTGGTGCACCCACGAAGTTTTTATGTATATAGAAGGTCGGGTGTTGTTTGTAGAAAACCACATTGTTTTGTAAGGTTTTCCATTTTTTGGCATACTTCTTGTATACGGATGTTTTTTGCCCTTCATTAACAAAATCTTATTACCTTACAAAAAAAGGACTTATTGTTATCATGTAATGGAGTGGTTTTTATCGTTAACGCTGTCTTATTATGTATTCTACCTTTCTTGTCTGTGTCATTTCTTTGAGTACTCTCTCCACAGCATGTATTATTCATGCATCTGTATTTTCTACTGCATTTGCTGATGGAACTTATTTAAAGTAGATATTGTGTTCTTGGAGTATTATTCCAGCAGTTTTAAGCATCACATTATATCCCTGTCTTCTTAATTTTTCTATCTTACCTATCACTATTATTATCTTTTGGTTTCTTCGATCTAGGTCTGACTGCTAAGGTCATTGACCGGACCAGGACTATGGCAGATGTATATGGTGCTTTTTTTGACTTTTCTTGTATGCTGAAATCCAAGGTATGGAACTTATTTATTCCCAATAATGCCTAATTGCCCAGTTATAATGTGCTCGTGTTGAAGTTGCCGGGTCAATTGAGGATTACCCCGTCCTTTTGTTTAACGTTAACAATGCATGTGTTGTCTTGGAATAAGTATATGCACACTATTGGGGCTCATCAGGTCAATATGGACCTTGCATTGTGGTACGAGAAACCTTGTGCATACAAATTGTGATGGAGTTTCTGAATCATGTTCCTACTACAGATGCCTGTCGCTCTGTAGAGTTAGAGTTTTTCTTCCAGAAATACTGAATAATTGTTTAGAAAATAGTTATTCCAGGAGTCTCTGTCTCACACGTATGTACAAAGGTGTAGTACAAAAATAGAACAAAGTAGTACACCTCTACGCGTAACATGTTCCTATTACAATATTGATACCTCTTAGCCTTTGAATTGATACATCTAACGATTATTTGAACCGGTGATACATAATTTGGCGAAGTTTTTGCTTGATGGCTACTAATATGGGTTATTCACTCTATCTGCTATCTGTTTCTTTTTTATGTCGAAATTTCCTTTCTTGATAAAAAGACATACCACCAAAGCTGCTCTTTTGTTTTTTAAGGTTAATAATAATGATCCAAATGCAACAAAAACTCTGAAGAGGCTTGACGCGATCCTGAAAACTTGCAGAGATTCCGGAACCTTGAACAAAAGGTTTGTACATATCCTAATTGTTCTCATCTTCACATTGCTGTGAGTATCAACTAATGCATGTACATATCACCAGGAAATCATACATAATCAGGAGCGAGCCTAACTACAGTCCAGTTCTGGTAAGTGTATACAGCTGACTGTTTCACGCTTTACATACACTTTGCCTTCCTAAATTGAATATTTTCTCATCTCTGAAATTTATTGCAGATTGTTGTCATTTTCATCATACTGGCTATTATTCTTGCACAGCTATCTGGAAACCGATCTTAGACAATATGTAAGTATCATAATGATTATATACTTGAGTAGCATGCGAATTATGTAGATGCATGTCGCATGGTTCAAAAATATACCCTCTATGAAATTAAAGTTTCGACTTTCTATTGATAAGCACGTGGATCTTGTAGGAAGTATTTTTTTCCTAGCCTTCAAACAATAAGCAGGGTAATACAAATTATGATATTTCGCTCTTCCTCTCTCCCTCTCTCTCTCTCTGTTTCCCTCCATGTCAGACTGTATTGTAATTATTATTTTTTGAATGAATATGAACACATCCTCCTCACTTCCCAAAAAACACAAATTTTTCCTCCTCATCTTGACTGCGATTTACAAGTGATTATCTTCAGATTGTCATTCCTGTGTCATCACATATTTCCAAGTCTAAGTGAAAATTTTCCCTTAACAAATCATTTTGGACTTGATAGAATTGTAAGGTCATATTTCCCCACTGTTTAATACCATGTCAAGAACAACAATGACAACAAAAATGTCCAGTTCCAAGTTGTATGAATCCTCACTGTCCATTGACGTTTGGACCCATTACATTCCCAACGAAATTCCTTATTGATTAGTTTCACGCTAGCTGTCAACTTACCGCAACTATCCTCCTTTTTTCGAGCTTGGAATTGACAATATGAACAGGTTCACGAAGGAGGAGTTGCACTGTCAATATGTCGATATAATAAAATTGGAAGATCGTATTAAATTGAACTCTTACTTACTTCAACAGTGCCATAAATGATGATTTAATAGTTTCGTTTCCTAGATTTAAAGATAGTGCATTCTGTGTTCAAACGATGGCATCACTTTGTAATTTTAGGATAACTGTGTTGAGAATGTGCAAAGATACATGGAAATTGTAGCCTTTTCAGCTTCTTCATGGAAATCATTAACCCAGCTTCTGCTCTGTCTTGCTTTGCAGTTTGGGTTACAAAAAAGAAGTCTGGTCAAGGAAGACAGCACAAGCTCTTGGCCAATTTCGTGATTAGTGCAGATTTTGATGTTTGTAATTCTATGTTCATTAAGTGATTAGTTGCACCTTTTAACCTGACAAGATAATTAAGAAAGCCTATTTTTGGTGGTTTGTTGGGTATGTACTTGTTTGCAAGCTACGAAAGCAAATTCCAAGTGTTGTAGAGTCACCGTGGTGTAATAAACATGTCTTTTAAAATATTTTGTTCATTTTTGTGGTAAATTGACGTTTATATAGCAGCTGTTGAATTAAAATAAAAGAATTACAAGAAAATACACGTGACTTGACACCATAACAAAAAGTTGTCTATGTTTTTAAGTTTTATCCGACCTAACCCATATTTCACATATTTTGAAAGCACTAGCAAATTCAATATTTTTGTTCTTACAACTATTGCTTCTAAAAGCTATGGAGTTAAATTTGGTGTTTTCACAATCATTACTTTCACTCTCTTCTTCTTACATCTTTTACATATACTTCAAGAGACCGTTTATTTTCTGCTCTTCCCCCTGTGTCACATGGTTGCAATGTACTAAAATTGAAGAGCTGAAATCCACCATTGAACGCCATTTAAAGCTTTGCTTTCGAAAATAGATTTTTTTTAGTTTGTTAGTTGTTTGGATTGCGTGTTGTACCAATTGATTAAAAATATCAAAAGGAGTTCAAAATTTAATTTCGAAGTGATTTTGAGTAGATTTGAGCAAGATTTGAGTAAAATTTCAGAAAAAACGCAAGGAAGAAGACGAAGTCAGTTTTTTGTATAATCTTGTACAATAGTGTATATGAGTGTATAAACACATCTTATACACTATTATACACTATTATACATTTTTATACAAGCGTATGTAGACTAGCTTCTTCCACGATTTTCAATTGCAATTCTTGTTCAAAACCAATCCAAATCTCCATTAAAAGACTTCAAATTATATATACAACCTCCTTATACTATTTCTAACAAGTCTAAATAGCACCCACTCCAAATTTCTCACAAAATCAAATTCGAAACTTAAACCCACATATTTAAGCTTGTTAAAAATCTAATTTTCACCATCCAAATGAATTTGGTTTGTTGAACTAATATTTGAGTCACAGTTACTGATTCGAAAATTAACTTAAAAGTTTGAGCAATCTTTCTTAAAAATTAAATAGTAATTTCGAGAACTAATTGGAGTTGGATGTTGAATCTTAGCCTATTATTTTTGGGTTAGTTGGTTATACATTAAAATATGGGCTATAAAATTGAAAAGTAGGGAGCCCAGTTGTTCTTATGTGAAATTTTCCCAACTAAAATTTCATATTTCAGAAAGTGAAATGCCTTGCTCATCTCATGCGACCTTTTTACTCATCCATTTGAAGGGTGGCTAGTCTCTAAGGGGTCGTTTGGTAGGGTGCGTTAGAATAATGTTGAGTAGAGTGCATTAGTAGTACTGATATTAGTTATGTTGACATTCGATATACTGGCATATTTCTTATCCATTGTTTGGTTTGATGTATTAAAGCATTGCACAATTTCTAAAAGAATTATTTATTTACAAAAATGCCCTCAAAACCAGTCTATCACTCTATCTTTTTAAAAGAAATATATGTTGAGAAATGTTTTTATATGAAAAAAGTTTAAAAAATTATTTGATTAGTCTACCTATATTTTAGTATAGAACTGAATATTTATTTATTTACTAGGGATATAATTCTATTTCTCACTATTTGGATTGTTTCAAAATTGCATTAATATAATAGCATATTTTAATTAAGCATAAATTTTGAAGGACAATTTTGTCTTTAAATAAGCTAATGCATGCATTAAAATCCATTGCATTGTTAATACCATGGTTTTCTATGTATTATTTATGCATAGGATAGTACCAAATAGGATGTATAACTAATGCATAGGTTCAAAATGTGTACCAAACAACAACAACAACAACAACAACAACAACAACAATAACAATAATAACAACAACAACAACCCAGTAAAATTCCACTAGTGGGTATGAGAAGGATAGTGTATACGCAGACGTTACCCCTACCCCGAAAGAGTAGAGAGAGGATGTTTCCGAAAGACCCTCGGCTCAAGAAGACAAAAGGAGACAATATTAGTACCACCACAGAAATCATAGGAAAAATAGAAACAACATGAAATCCAGAAGATAGGCCTGGCACTATGAAAAACGAAGTAGTAAGACACAACATTGCCACTAGTAATCTCATACAGAAACCCTACCAGACTAGTTTCACAAAGGTACGAAGTAAGGCAAGACTCAACTATCTTCTAATCTACAACCCTAATACTCGACCTCCACATCTTCCTATCAAGTGCCATGTCCTCAAAAATCTGAAGCCTCACCATGTCCTACCTGATCACCTCTCTCCAATACTTCTTAGGCCGCCCTCTATCTCTTCTCGTGCCCTCCACAACCAGCCACCCACACCTCCTTACCGGAGCATCTGGGCTTTTCCTATAAACATGCCCGAACCATTTGAGTCTCGCTTCCGGCATCTTGTCATCAATGGGAGCCACGCGCACCCTCTCCCGAATATCATCATTTCTAATCTTATCCATCCTAGTGTGACCGCACACCCACCTCAATATCTTCATTTTTGCTACTTTCATCTTCTAGATATGTGAGTTCTTAACAGGCCAACACTCAGTCCCATACATCATGGTCGATCTAACCACCGGTTTATAGAACTCACCTTTGAGTATCGGTAGCACTCTCTTGTCACACAGGACCCCAAATGCTAACCTCCACTTCATCCATCCTACCCCAATACATTGTGTGACATCCTCGTCGATCTCCCCTCCCCTTGGATAACTGACCCAAGGTACTTGAAGTTGCCTCTACTTGGGATGACCTGTGATTCAAGCCTCACATCCACGCCCACTTCCTCTGGCTCAGAGCTGAACTTACACTCCAGGTATTCTGTCTTCATCCTGCTCAGCTTGAAA
Source organism: Nicotiana paniculata (assembly GCA_005239505.1). NCBI lineage: Eukaryota > Viridiplantae > Streptophyta > Magnoliopsida > Solanales > Solanaceae > Nicotiana > Nicotiana paniculata. The sequence goes on from ML337712.1 coordinate 12,430, forward strand.
CCCTTAGACTCAAGAGCCTGTCTCCAAACCTCCATCCCCTTGTTAACACCGGCTCGCGACTCATCGATCAGAACTATGTCATCGGTGAATAGCATGCACCATGGCACCTCCCCTTGAATATGGTGTGTTAACGCGTCCATCACCAGGGCGAATAAGAACGAACTGAGCGCAGAACCTTGGTGTAACCCCATAACAACCAGAAAATGCTCAGAGTCGCCTCCTACTTTCCTAACCCGAGTCTTAGCCCCATCATACATGTCCTTAATCGCCATAATGTAGGCAACCGACACACTTTTTGCCTCCAAGCATCTCCAGAGAACTTCTCTAGGAACCTTGTCATACGCTTTCTCTAGGTCAATAAACACCATGTGCAGATCTTTCTCCTCTCCCTGAACTGTTCCACCAACCTCCTAACAAGGTGTATATCTTCCGTAGTAGAACGACTCGGCATGAAGCCGAACTGGTTGTCGGATACAGACACTGTCATCCTTACCCTCGCTTCAACCACTCGCTCCCACACTTTCATGGTATGACTCAGTAATTTGATACCCCTATAATTGTTACAACTCCGGATATCACCTTTGTTATTATACAATGGAACCACCGTACGCCACCTCCATTCATCCTGCATCCTCTTCGCCTTGAAAACAACATTAAACAACCTAGTCAGCCACTCCAAACCTGCTCTCCCCACACACTTCCAAAATTTTACTGAAATCTCGTAAGGCCCGGTCGCTCTGCCCCTACTCATCTTACGCATAGCTCCCACAACCTCCTCAACCTTGATGCGCCTGCAGTACCCAAAGTCACGGTGACTCTCGGAATGCTTCAATAAACCTAGCACAATATCCCCATCCCCTTCTTCATTCAAAAGTTTATGAAAGTAAGTCTGTCATCTCCTCTTAATCTGGGAATCTTCCATCAATACTCTACCATCGTCGTCCTTGATGCATCTCACTTGGTCCAAATCCCTAGCCTTCCTCTTTCTCGTCTTGGCCAGTCGGAATAACTTCTTCTCCCCGCCTTTTTCCCCTAGTTCCTCGTACATGCGACCATAAGACGCAGTCTTAGCCTCTGTAACCGCCAGCTTAGCTTCCTTCCTAGCTACCTTATACCTCTCCATGCACGCTCGCCTCTCCTCTTCACCTGTGTTCCCCACTAACTTCTGGTACACCACCTTCTTCGCTTCCACTTTACCTTGGACCACTGCATTCCACCACCAGTCTCCTTTGTGCCCACCAGAGACGCCTGTCGAGACCCCTAACACCTCTCTCGCAGCCTCCCTTATACAGTCTGTTGTCATTGACCACATAATGCTCGAGTACCTTATACAACTCTCTGTCACACCTCCTGAGGAGGAAATAATCAATTTGAGTCTTCGCCACCGCATTTTGAAAAGTAACCAAATGCTCATCCCTCTTTGGAAAGCTAGAGTTCGCAATCACCAACCCAAAAGCCTTAGTGAAGTCCAACTGCAAGGTGCCTCCTCCGTTCCTCTCCCCAAAATCGAAGCCTCCATGCACCTCCCCATAACCACCTGCGGTCGACCCAATATGACCATTGAAATCCCTCCTATGAATAACTTCTCAACAAGCCCGCATGTGGCACATAGGCGCTATCGACGTTTAGGATGCACTATCCAACCACCAACTTAATAATCATCAATCTATCATTCACTCGTCTAACCTCAACCACAGACTCTCTAAGTTCCCTATCCACCAAGATATCCACTCCATTCTTACCCTTTTGGACTCCTGGGTACCAAGGTTTATACCCGTCCGCGTCTGTCTCCCTCGACCCTACCCACCTTGTCCTCTGGACACACGCTATATTGACCCTCCTCTTCTGGAGGATCTTCGCCAACTCTATAGACTTACCCGTCAATGTACCTACATTCCATGACCCAATTCTCAACCTATAGCCACTCTAGTTCCGTTTACCTCCCTTGCCACTATACCTACGATAGACTAAGGGTAATCGCTAACACACACTAGGCAACCGACCAAACTAGAAGAATACAAGTTGCAACTATACGAACGCTGATACGGTGAATAAACTAATACGAACTAAGATGGAAGCAACAACAAAGGGAAACAGGAAAACGGGAGGTACCAACTCCCGGAAGTAGAACCTAGGAATTGTCTTGGTATATACGACGATGTTGCAACATGACCGCTCCCGGAACATTCATATTATCAATTCATTGGGGGAATTATGTATGTAGGTAAAATTGTATGAGAGGGTTCAATTGAATTCCCTTTGATAGAAAATTGTACCTCTATATAGGTAAAAACTAAAAAAAATTAGGTAAGAAAAAATATTTTTGTGTATATATAAACTTGCTGAATCCCCCTTGTACAGACAAATGTTTTAGTATAGCATCTTTTTAGACGTCCTTATTAGAATTCTGGCTCTGCCGCTAGTTATCATCTGCCCATGACAATTTTCACGTTCTACTCGAAGATGAATTGAATATGGTAGGTTCCACAGCAACTTTCAAATTCGTCAGTAGGTTCTTGCTGTTCTTTACAGTCTTTTCCTGCCCATCATTCCTTTTTACAGTCCTTTCTTAGAAAGAGTTGTTCATCATGGTTTCTAGTAGACTTAGAACCCGTTTGATCATAGATTTTGTCAAATTATATTTTGATTTTATTTGGCAAACAAATATTTGTTCATAAATTTTATTTACATTTTGTCAAATTTTCCAATCCAAAACTCAAATCCCAATGAACTGGGTTTGGCCTAAAATATCACTATTATATTTTTTAAAAACTGCCCAAACTTTATAAAAGAGCCCACCATTTATTATTATGTCAATGTTGCTTCGTCTTCTTGGTCATCTGATAGTGTATTATGTAGTTCATAATAAAAATGATAATTTTGTACCAAATTTACTTATGTTCAAGACTATGGACTGCGATAATATAACGAATGTTATTGATAAAGTTATTGTAGGGTATTTGTAATCGTTTTTAGAACTTGTTGGTATTAGTCATATGTCATGTTTTTTCCAAAAAAAAAGTAAAATATATTTTAAAAACTTATATCCAAACACATTTTCATCTTCAAACCAAACTTCACCAAGATCAAATTTTTTTAAAACAAATTTGAGAAAATGGCCAAACGCTAGCTTATAGATTAGAGCCGTCGCTCATATTTTGGTATATACCAACGTGGCTACATTCAAGAGGACCAAAGCTTTTTCATATGCTCTTTTCAATTGTGGTATTCGCTTTATTTGAGCGCAGAAAGCCACCTAGCAGCCAACCTTTGTAGTTAGAAATGTTTTGATACGGAATTCTACATTTTTTTCGAAGTGCTACTATCCCTTATCTGTTGAATGCATAATATATTATTTGCACACATTCTCTGAGGCCCAAAAAGGGAAAACAAGTTATGATAGCCATTGCTACAAAATTAATCACAACAAATTGCAACATACAACAATCACCTTCAAGTCCTGAAAAGAGGGAAAATATATAGAAATTTACCCACGGATGGAATAACGATCAAAAAAGGAAAGGAAAAAGAGACCCCTATAAGAAGTATTTAAGGGGACAATATAGAGAATGTTACAAGAGGCAGAAACGATCGCAAGCAGCAGAAGATACAGAAATCCGACGGCTCCTTTATAATAAAAGAAATCCCTACATTTCAGAAAACCTCGGCCACTTTGCTTGCAAGGACACGTTCCCTTCTTTCAATGTAACCGAAAGGAAACCATCCTGCTCTGCCTTTGCATTCACCTTCAGCCCAACCATTGTTAGAAACCTGAAAATGCCAATGAAACACATTGTTAGTTATCTATAAAACATTTGGATAAAATCAACCATTTGAAAAGCATCCACTGGCGCAGTTGATGGGTAGAATTCAAACAAAAAACAGATGTTACAGAGCAGGCAACTCCAAGATAGAATATCACTCCTAAATGCATCTTATATTTCTAGTTCTAGAAGTCTATTAACTGTAGAGATTGCAAGTGAACCAATACGCAAAATATGAATTCAGATCAGTAGGAGTTAAATCACAAGCTGAGGCGATTCAGTAAAACACCTGTAACTGCTATACCACTGGAACCAAAAGCTTCCAGGGTGTATTACTAAATGCATCATACTATCCTTGTGTTTAAGGCATTTCTCAAGTTCAGATGAGTAATATCAGAAAATACGACACCAACATGCGGAAGTGAATCCAGTAGAGCAAAACAAACTAACAAACCTTGCGAATAACAACATATTCTCCAACAGATAAATTAAGCTCCACATCGGATTCAGCTTGATATGGGTACACGACCTGTTACCAACCCAGAAAGAAGCAAAGCTATTGAGCACTCATCACCGAGCTAAATCTATTCAATTTACTTGAAAGTTCAAAATACTCACTTCTCCAAGAAAGTAACCCATACTATCAGTTGATCCATTTTGTACGGGTGAAGTAGAGACACCATTTACTTCTTCATATGAGGGAGGTGGAGGCATAGTATCCACACTAGGAGCAGGAGCAGGAGCTGCTTCAATACGCTGGCGCTCTGATAACATCTGAATCATAAAAACAAATTACCCTTAGTTTCTCAAATATGGTGGGAAAATCAGTGGGAGTCCATCGTATTCAGGATTTTCTAAACTAAATCACACATACCTCAGCTTCTAGCTGATCAAGAATCTGAAGGATTCTCTGATGGTATGACCGTTCTGATTCAACCTAATCACAAGAATGAAATGACATTTAAAATAATCAAATTTTACTTATGGGGTACCTTTTAAAAGCACTCTATTCCACAGCTCTAGGAGGATGGTTACCATGGCAATCAATCGTTGGAGTGTCAGTCTTTGTTGCTGAGCTTCAACGGCAGCCATAGCTGCTGAAGCTTCTTTTCCCAATGTGTTCATATTTGACTTCAAGTCTTGTAGCTTTGCTTCGGCTGCTTCCAGTTTATATGCCATGTCAGGATGACCTGTTCCTTCTCTCAGTTTAGCTTGTCGTCTGGATACTTCAACAGCCTATCTAGGTTAGTCAGAAAAGAGAACTGGCATCTGGCAAATGCAATTAACTGATCCAAAATTTTTATTATCATCAAAGTAACTTAAGATAACACCATGAACACATTATGTGAAAGAAACCACATTACTGGATTTAAAGTCTGCCTTACAATTTAAAACAGAGAAGCAACTAAATACCTGTGCTTCTGCCTCTTGTCGCATTCTATCATATCTTTGAGCTAGATGTCGAGCATCTTCCAATGGAGCTCCCATCACCATGGCCCTTAACGGTTCAGCAACCTGGAAAGAAAATATCAATAGTCAAGTAGATGGCTTGAAACAGATTGACATACTGGACATAGAACAATTGGAGTGTCCTCACACATAATTCCTAAATGATTAGACCAAGATGAAGTCTGTTTATGGACGTCAACTTAAGTAAATAGTCTCAGTTCTAAAAGAATTACATCTTCTAGAGCTCATCAAATATTTAAATATTGGCCGAGACAAATAGAAAATAGGGAATCAAAACCATTAATTGATTGAAGCAGCATGATTTTGAACCCTTAAGAACATTGTTATCTAGAAGGATACATATAACTCCACTGCATCGTTGATCTAATGACCTCAATCCAACCCCCTTTCTTTGAGTTGCCCAAATGAACTTCATGTACGACAAACGGCACCAAAATTCTGATACCTAGGTACTTGCACTACTAAAAAGTTCTCTTATCACCTTGGTCAATAGCAGGAACCTACAGCATTCCGCTTGAATTAATTTATGTAATGAGGCTTAACTTACCCAGAACAAAATCGTTAACATGTCCCAGGTCCATGGAAGACTAAAAGAGATAGCAACAGATGAACTAAATAAGACATCTCCGGCTTTGTTTGTAATTAGGAATATATTTTTTCCACTAGTCCTTTGTTCATTATCTTTGACAAAGAGTGCTTTGCATATTTTCAGAAGCTGACATTATCTTTCTAAAAAAAATGCTAGTATGAGTTTCCAGTTAAAACTTGTCAAATTACAAAATATTCTCACAATATATCAAACATTTTATCGAAAACTACCACTATATTTCCCCTGAAACATAACACCATGGCCGAAACAATAGATGACTTAGCAGAAAAAAATGTGTCTCCAACAGTAACAAAGGTTGTGCAGTACGGGAAATAGTGATCAAAATGCTTCTCTGCCTTATTTGATGCATGGGTTAGAATAAACACATCAGAAAAGAAACATATGCCTCCACAAGGCATAGAAAGGTCCCACAAGACAAATGAAGCTTACAAGTACAGAGTACTTTTGGAGCCAATTCAAATAAGTTTCGGCCTAATACCAAATATAAACAACAAAGAATATGCATCCAATACAACATTAGATAGACCTACTTGTTCCAGAGTGTGACATCAAATATAATTAGAAGGTTATAAAGTCGAGACTATTTCATTAACCTGCGTTCCAAGGGCTTTCAACAGATTTCCTCGCTCCTTCTCCATCTGAGCACGAGCACGTGAAAAACCTAATGCAGCCTTTGACAATGTAGTACCACTTGTACATGTATTTTCAGCACCATATTTCCTGCTATCTTCTGACAGTTTAGTTCCTGTTGGAGAAGCTCATATTTGTCAACAGATATCGAAGATAAGTTTTTTTTTTTTTTTTACCTAAAAAAACAATCATCAATGTGGAAGAAGTCAGAAAATGACCTATTTCAACTTGTTTAGATCCAGTAACAATATAACCTTCAACACCACGAACAATATCCCTTTGAAAATGCTGCATTTCAAAAGATCAAATGTTTTTGAGGCGATAGCTCAAAGTTTATGTATATGTATCTCCAGCTGAAAGGAGAGACAATAAAATCTTGACAATAGAATAAGCTCAAAAGTTCAAATTTATGGGACTCTTTAGGATTCAATGCCAGCTTAGCTAAGGATAAAACACAATGGAAAGAAGCAATTTATATAGGAATAACAACTAGTTGGGTTAAAACTAGTTAGCATTGTAGTGTAAGTGTGGGCTTCAGAAATAATCCAGTTTGCCTAAAAGAGTAAATTCGTTTTTTTCTTTGACTAAAGGAGCAAATTCTTTAGAATTTACAGAATGAGATTAGGGCATAAATGGATAGAGGATTTATATAACCAACCCCAACTCATTTTGGATCAAGAAGTTGACTGAATGATTGATCCATAGTAATGTAATTGAAGCGCTACAAGTATGTGGCTTAGTTCATTTATAGAAAGAATCTAAAAATGAGAAATATTTAAATCTCTGATTATGTAAAACCACATTCAAACAGGTATACCATGCAGTAGAAGAATAAAATCTTTGACTAATGTAAGAGATTATATTAACTAATATGCAAGTAAGACTCAACTTCCTAAATTCAATCCAACAGCCTCCTACAAAATCAGGGAAAAAGGAAAACTATCAGCTGACAAAACGAGAAACCTTTGCAGCACGAGTGGATATGTAAAGCTTTTCGAGCTTATGATGCTGCTGGAGTTCGGCTTCATCAGTCACAAGATCTGAACCATATCCCCCTGCCCCAAACTGCTTGAGGACAGCCTGAAAAGATAGAAGTGAGAAACTATTAAGTAGTCGGAAAAAATATATTAAGTACTTCAAATAACAGCAATTTGTTCAGTTGCAGAAACTAAATACCAGAGAACTATTCATACGAAAAAAAGGCCTAAAAACCACAGATTAGCGGCCGCCAGAGATGGATGAATTGGAGCCACAAATCATGAGGCGAAGCTAAAACTGGACATACTAACCTTGTTCAAAATCTATAAATGGAGCTTGATAGAGGCACCGATAAATATTGCAAAGGAAATTGTGATCCACAAAATAGAAATTAACATAAATTATGAGTAGAAAGCTTTGAACTCATTCTTATAGGAACTAATTGACCTCCTAAAACACATCCACCGCTTAACTTAGGTGGCAGAGTCACATTCTAGTCAACTATCAATTACTAGGCAATAACTAAAGTACTAGATGATGACTCAATTAACAATATTTTACAATATTTGGATGAGAAAAATCACTTTAAAATAAACTAAATAGCAATCAGAAGCTTGTTGCAAGATTGTTTAGAGGAATCTAAGTACCACGCGCCCCAACTACGATGTAAGAAAGGACTTCTATAGCATAAACACCATGGTTAATTATAGAGTATCATGATGGCCGTAAGAAGATCATCACGTTCAAGATTTTTAATATCTAATATATCAAAATACAGAATAAAAGATAGTAAAAGTGCTCTACTAACTGAAGAGAGCCTAAAGGCAACAACAACAACAACAACAACGACCCTGTGAGATATCGCAAGTGGGGTCTGAGGAGGGTAGTGTATACGCAGACCTTACCTCTACCCCGATGGGATAGAGAGGTTGTTTCCGATACCCTCGGCTCAAGAAGACGAAAAGAGACAATACATCAGTACCATCAACAAAAACCATAGAAATAATAACAACATCACAAGAACCAGTAAATAAATGGAAAGCAGAAATAATAATCAGTAAATAAGGCCCGACACTATGTAACGGAAGAATAGCGTAAACACAACATTGACCACTAGCAGTCTAAGACTAAATCCTATCGGCCTAGCCTCACATTGGTAGACTAAATACGCTCAACTACCTCCTAACCTACAACCTTAATGCTCGCCCTCCACAGCTTCCTATCGAGTGCCATGTCCTCGGAGATCTGAAGCCTCGCCATATCCCGCCTGATCACCTCTCCCCATTACTTATTAGGCCGCTCTTTACCTCTTCTCGTACCCACTAACACCAACCGCTCGCACCTCCTTACCGGGGCATCCAAGCTTCTCCTCTGTACGTGCCCGAACCATCTGAGCCTCGCTTCCCGCATCTTGTCATCAATGGGAGCGACGCCCACCTTCTCCTGAATAACTTCCTTCCTAATCTTATTCATCCTAGTGTGCCCGCACATCCATCTCAACATCCATAAGGATTTCACAATGTAGGCATTTCAGAACAAAACAATGCAATCTCATCTTCATATATAGTGAGTTTATTCCATCAAATCACCCGAAAACTCCTAGCTTGTCAACCTAACAAAAACCATAATCACTCAAAACAAGGGAGATTTAGTACACATTGCAATATTGACTATGAACATTCTAAAAAAACATGAAAACACTTAAAATTATTACTACCAATAATTTCCATAATAGGATATAATTAACAAAATTTATAAAATTTGAGCATTACTAGGATGTGGCACTATTCTAAAGGTGACTGAAAATAAGTCTAGCACGTGAAAATATCAAAATACATTTCATCAAAATCAAAATAATCAATTGACAAATACAGCAAATCAGATATGAATCAACCTAGAACGGTACTGAGCTATAAAAAGCGAGAAAAACACACGATTCAAACGGATCAATTTAATCAACGAACAATTACAAGGTAGAAATTGATTTGATTTAGCTTACAGCGGATTAATTTACAAATTACGGAGTAAAGAAAATGCTAATATGTAGAAAGAGGAAACGGATCGTACATGCTGCTGGCGAGCGACCTGTTCTCTGAGCCTCGTGGCTTGCTTCCTGATCGCTTCCATTGACGAACCAAGTGACCTTCAAAATCTATAGCAATTCAGAGAGATTTGAGATTTGTTCGATTAGGTCTCGATTCGTCGGAGCGTTATTGAATCTTCGGACAGGCAATTTTCGAAATGGGAAAATTCGAATTGGGGTTTGTTTTGGAAAATAGGGAAATATGTCTTTGAGCTGTTCTGTAAATTGTACTATTTCCCCTGAGGTTTTGAAATTTAACATGTTGCCCCTTCTTGCTTTCCTTTTTAGATAAAAAGAGAAAAGAAAATTGTTCATAGAATACTGCTTAAACCCTTAAATTAATACTTTATGAACTTTTGGATATGACATTTAAAAAAGGGATAGTAATTTTTAAAATATGTGGTGTTAAACATGAATAATATTTGTGTATTTACGAGACTATTGAATATTATGATCTTAAACATGTCATAACATTTTGTATAGAGATAAAATGTTTGATGTTTATCGCAAAATGAGAAATTTAAACTAAATTATTTTTAAAACTAAAAATATATTCTTTTGAACCTAACAAAAAAGAAATAAGATCTCGTAAATTGAAATTGATGGAATAGATTCACCCACAAAAATGACTTTTATTATTTGAACCAACTTGTTCATGTCAAAAAATTGACAAGGTAGCCATTTGTTTTTATTCTTTTTCCTTTCATGCATAGGAATATTAATCATTTGTTCAGGTGGGAATATTGGTACCTGAAACAGTTGTCCACAATGCTACTAGGTGATAATCTTTGCTGTAAGCATGATTGAAAGGTCTTTGCCTAAGCTCATTTTTACACGTATAACCGGTCATATTAATTATTTATTTTTTCTAGTCATATATATAAATTATACATTGATTATACACAATTATATATATATATATATATATATATATATATATATATATATATATATATATATATATATATATGTATATATCATTCATTCACCGACTATTTTTAGTTTAAATGATAGGGTGGGCGGCTATTTGGATTAATTCTTCTTACATTAAGAAGTAATCAAAATATTAATGGTAGGGTGCTAAATATGAGCAAGTTACACATGTAACCGGTTGACCGAAAATAATTAAATTCACTAGTCAAATATACAAAAAATATACATTAATTAGTATACTTTAATGTACCAAAATTATATATATGTCGTCGACAATTTTTTTGAGAGCGTCTATATAGTATAGTTTTCCATAAATTAGCCCAAAACTTGTCTAATTTGGTCAATTGAGTTGTCAAATGAATTATAAACAGATCCGTCTAACTCAGCGTTATTTTTTCATTTGTTTGTGTATTTTACTATAACTTGTTTAATTACTAAATCAAAACTTTTCTTTTCTTCATAAAGGGAGAAAGTAGTCAAACACATATCACACGGTAGTAGACAAAGTTTTCTTATGGATCAATTAAAGTAAGCGATGTAGCATTAATTTTGCCAGATTCTTGGAAGGAATTTATTCCCTACCCAACTAAACCCCAAACTGGACAAATTTGACATGTTATAAAATGGGCCGAATTTACATCACAAGCAAGGAAGAAATTCAAAAATGGCATAATTTATAAGTGGTCATTCAAAAATAGTCACAGTTTTAAAAATAATCAAAATTTAACCACTTTTCATGTCAAGATAAATCTGAACGAAAATATTTTTTAAAATCCGAAAAATACTGCAGCATAATATATTGGAGTTCCAGCATAAGTATACTAGAACTACAATATATTATACTGGAGTTTCAGCATAAGTATACTGGAACTCCACTATATTATACTGGAAATTCATACACAGGTGCTCGAATCTCCAGTATATTATGCTGGAACTTTCCGCGTGTTGGAGTTCCAGCATAATATGCTGGAAGTTCATACACAGGTGCACCGAATTTCGGTATATTATGCTGGACCGATCTTTATAGCAGCAAAATAGTAACTATTTTTTAATGACTTAACAAATACTGACTGTTTTTGAATTACCAGTCCGAAAACTGACTAGCCCGTATTATTTTTACTACAAGCTACCATCTCCGGTTTCACATTTTCATTAAGAGGACAGATGGGCTTATACAAATTACTCGCTGCATATATGTGTGTGTGTGTGTGTGAAGAATTGTAAATTGCGGAAAAAATGTGAGAATTTTTTTTAAGTGAAAATAGTATTTGTAAATTTGAGTTGTGTTTGGATATGAATATAATTTTGGGTTGTTTTTGAATTTTTGCGAGTGATCTGAAGTGCAAATTTTGAAAAAATAGCTTTTTGGAGTTTTTTAGTTTTTCGAAAAATTCTAAAATTCATTTTCAAGTGAAAATTGAAAATTTCATGGCCAAACATTGATTTTAAAAAAAGAATTTTTAAAAAAAAAAAAAAAGGGAATCCTTTTTTATGGCTAAACGGGCTCTAAACACCCATTTGAACATAAGGTTAAAAATAGTATTTGTTCATGGAATTTGATAATTTTTAGAAAAATGAAAAAAAATCAAGTTTCAGAAACTAATTTGATCTTTTTTTTTGGATGAATTTTTTTTTATTTCGCTCATAAAACTTCCAAAAACTATTTTCAAACACAACTTTAATTTTTCCCCCTCAAATTTCAATCAAATTTATGTCCAAGCGCTAGCCAAATGTTGAATATTCTTATCAAATGGCTTCGCTATGTTTCCACCGTCGCTCTTTTGAGTCTTATTTTGTTGTATTAGTTGACTTTGCGAGTGATTGCTTTTTAAAACTCTTTAGTGTTTGAATTAATCTGAATAATTGTTTAGTCAACCGCTTAAATTAAAAATAACTTGCTCATTTAATATATATAATCTAATGAATGACATATGTGTAATTAGTATATAATTTATGCATAACAATTAAAATAATAATAATAAGTTCGACTAGCTATTTGTTTAAAAATCCATTATTTTTTTTCCTTTCGAGACTCTTTGTGCTAGTTGAAGTCAAAATGTTCCTCATATATATGCAGCCATATCACACTAGCTAGACCTTCTAGTACTATTTCGAGAACGACTGCATAGTGGAAGTGGAAGGCCAGCCAAACAATAAAAAGAAAATTAAAAAGGGAAGAAAAATACTACATATTTTCCGTTTCTTGTCATTTGATTCCTGATTATCCCTAACTTAGATGAGTACGATGTTAACATCAACCAATAATCATTTTTCTTTCTCCCAATACAGAATATTTCGAAGTTCAACTTTCATTTGGAATTTCGTTGTTTCGAATTTTGCACACAAGTACTTGACTTTCTTGAAAATTTCAAAAAAAAAAAAAAAAAAATCATTAAAGTTAACAAAATCAATGAGACGGCAATCAAATCAAAATTTAATTAAACTGAGGTGACGGGAGTATCCACTTGTGAATAACTTAATGGGCGGAGCTATGTGCGCAAGAGGTAATCAAAAAATTATATTACGCATACAAGATTAAAATTAACATATAACTATAGAGAGATATTGAACTCTTTTAATACAATCAAAGAGCTCCTGGAGTGTTTAATTATTATTTTATATTTTAAAATTATTTTAATGAAAAATATCAGGGTCCATCAACTGCTTATATGCTCAATTAAGTGTAGGATCTTCTATAGCGAGGAATTGTATATTATTGATTTTTCTGTTACAGATAGACATAGATCCCCAGCACACCACTCAATTTTTTTTATTATATGCGTATCTACTGAGAATAGTATAATGCAGAAACTTTGCCAGCTGTTATTTACTAATTGCGGAGAAGTGACTAGTCAAACAATATTTGGTGATAATTCGGTACAATTGATGCCAATAAATAGAGTATCGATGAACAACGTCAACATACTTGGTCTACAGCAGGCTGGTGCTATGATAAGAAAATAATCAGAAAATATAAATAGATATCACTCTTTATGCAGAAAATGATTTTTTTGAAAGATAAAAAAAAACAGTACGTAAAAGAACACTATCAGTAGGGTGTTCATAAAAACTCAAAAAATCGAACCAAATCGATCAAAAAAATCGATACTTTTTGATTTGGTTTGGTTTTGATTTTAAATTGTAAACATCGATCAAATTTGGTTTGGTTTTCGTTTTAATAAAAAAAATCGAAAACCCGAACCAAGCAACTATAAAAATAGTTATTTAAATGTATTATTACACCTATATATA
>MDKI01173191.1:0-39326 GCA_005239505.1 Nicotiana paniculata
ACTGTCTATTCATATTAATTTTAATAGACTAGTGGCTACTTTTGCTCAGCATTAAAAATGTTGAATAAAAAATAAATACCACCTTAAATTGTGGCTACCTCACGCCATTTCTTCTTTTTTATTTTCAGTCGTTTTTCTCTCTCTCTATCTCAAAACTCTCCTCCCTCTCTCTAAAATCCCTCATGGTAACAACCTAATTTTCCCCTCAAATTAGGGATTATCTGCTCCAAATCTATCATATAGTTGCTGAGTTTTCCCTAATCTCAACGACTTTTCTGAGTTTTGTGCATTTGTTTAACTGGAAACCCATATTAATTTTTATATAAATTTAAGTTTGGGGTTTTTTTATTAGGATTCTTTATTCTGTAAGGTAAAATCTTCAACATGCGGTTAGGTATTATCATTATTTCAGTGATTCTACATTTGTATTCTCAGATTTTATTTCGCTTTTTGTTTTTTATTCAAATTTCTTCATTTTGATTCCAGCTTCTTTGTTGCATGTGATGTATCTGCATGTCTAATCTTTTTCAGTTTTTGCTTTGTTTGGTGAAACATTTGAGCTTGGTAATAGGAATGGATAAAAGTTGGTTGAATATTAGGAATCGAGGTGACCAAAGGTACAGAGATGGAGTAGATGGCCTTCTTAGTTGGGCATTCCGTCAACCAAGGGGAAGCACTATGATTCGATGTCCTTGTAAAGGGTGTATGAATACTGCATTCAAGCTAAGGCCCGAGGTAAGAGGAGACTTATTGAAAAAGGGTTTCTGGGATTCTTACAAAGTGTGGGACTTGCATGGAGAAGTGTTAGTTAGAGTTGAAAATTCTAACGTAACACTCAATAATGAAGTAGAAGATGATAACATTGAAGAGGATAATATTACAGAAATGATTCACGACGCTCGCCATGTATTTCAAGGTGTGTTAACATATTAGAGAAAAAGATCTATGGATTAAAAAGTCATGATCACCATGTATTATTGCAAGAGCTTCTCCCAGTTGCAATACGTGGTTTATTGCCTAAAGAAGTGTGTGAACTAATTATAGAGCTTGGAAAATTTTTCAAGAATCTATGTTCTAAGACCTTGAAAATTGAAGGTCTTGACATCTTGGAGGTTGAATGTGCATGCACATTATGCAAACTTGAAATTATTTTCCCGCCGACATTCTTTGATGTCATGGTTCATTTGTCAATTCACTTGGCAAGAGAGGCAAAGCTTGGTGGACCATCTCATTTCGATGGATGTACCATTTTGAGAGGTAATTTATTATATAATTTTAATGCCATAATTTGAATGACACATTATATTGATGAGTTATTTCAATATAGGTATTTGCGAACACAAAAGTCATATGTTCGCAATAATGCTCATCCAGAAGGTTCAATTGCCGAAGGTTATTTGGCAGAGGAAAGTCTCACATTTTGCTCCAGATACTTAAAGATATGTCAACCAAGTTCAACAAACCGACCAGGAATGACGATGGACCTATGTCAAATGGGAAGATGTCTATCTTAAAAAAAAAGTGGGCAAAAAAAAGGTGGTTCAGAAGGCATCATGCTCTCTCATGATGAGTTCAAACAAGCATGTATGTATGTGCTTCAAAATTGTGAAGAGGTTCTACCATTCATGGAGTAAGTATCATATTAATTTCAAGATAGGCTCACATTGAAATGTTTCAACAATATTATCTTAACTGACTCCATTTCAAAATATAGGGAATACCAAGGAGAGATTGAAAGACAAGGTTTAGTGAGTGATGGGATGCATAGCAGTGGGTTTCTTGATTGGTTTCGTGCACGTGTAGGTTTCTGGTTAAGTGACATTTTTATATTAGTATAATATTACAATGGCGTTATTAGTTACAACGATGTTGTTTGGCTTGTAGGTCTTTGTACTAGCTGCACAAACGCGCGCAAACGAGGAGCTCATAAGCTTAGCCGTTGGTCCTGCACCAATGGTGCATCGATATTCCAGATTTGTGGTGAATGGATTTAGATTCCATACAATAGATCTTGAGATGAGAAGAAAAACACAAAATAGTGGAGTCCTTGTGAGAGGATATGATTCAGACTCTAATAAGGAGTATTACGGTGTATTAGAGGACATTTATGAGTTTTCCTATATAGGAAACAAGAAAGTTTACTTATTTAAGTGTCATTGGTGGGACGTGGCTCGCTTGGGAAAGGGATATAAGATTGATAAATATGGCTTCACAAGTGTGAATACTCATTGTGCCTTGAACACAAATGAGCCCTTTGTCTTGGCATCTCAGTCTGAACAAGTTTTTTACTTGGACGACATGGTTGATAAAGATTGGCTTGTAGAAAGAAAAATCCTCGCGACCTTTTCAATATGCCCAAAAATGATGATTGTGTAGAAGTTGATGAGGAAGCATTGCTGAATGAAGAAGCTTATCAACAAGAGGAAGTTGAATTGAACATTTTGCATACCAATGACCATGAAGATGATATCGTTTTGTCTTTACATATGAATGATGGTGAACCACAAAGTATTAACATCAATCATGCAAGCAAACAAGTAGAAACAAGTGTGCATGATGAGGAAGAGAATTTTATTAATGACAATCATATAGATATATCCGGGGGTGAAGAAAGCGAAGAAGATTGGCTTGACGATAAAGATGAATAAGATACTGATGATGCTCTTGAGGACCTAGAAGCAAGATAATATATATGTCTACTTTTTGTTTTGAAAAGTTCTTATTTCATAACTAGATTATATATTAAGCTTTTGTGAAATGTTATTGTTAGTTGCCAAGTTGTAATCAACCCTAGTAACTGATGATGCTCTTGAAGACTTAGAAGCAAGATAAGTACTGATTGTTGTTGCCTCTTTCATTTGCTTCTGTGATCCCAGTTTCACTGCTTATTGCCTCTTTCATTATGTACTAATTGATGTTGCCATGTATGAACCTTTGAACTGCTTGTTGACTCTTTCATTATATACTGATGTCATGTATGAATCTTTGAACTGAGTTTAAATTGATAACATTATCCCATTGTAGTATCCTTATTCATCTTAATGCCACACTTATCAACCGTGCATTTCAGAGATCTGTGTAGGCAACAATGCACTTCTATATTCTTACTGATATTTTTCTACATCATGCAAGAGGGTATGACAGGACGAGGTAAAGGTCGAAGTGGAACTGGTCGTGGACGTGGCCGTTTTCAAGGAAGTGGTAATGCTGGAGCGATGTCTCAGCCACAAGTACAACCAATAGGGAATACTAGTTGTGGACGTGGCCGTTTTCAAGAAAGTGGTAATGCTGGAGCGATGTCTCAGCCACAAGTACAACCAATACGGAATAATGTAACATCTGTGTCGCAGCCACAAGTACAACCAATAGGGAATGTTGCTGCATCTCCTGAGATAGGACAATCAAATAATCCTAGTCAAGAACCTCTAGAGATAGGACAAATATCAAGTAACCCTTGGCAGAGACCTTCTATAAAGACAGTATCGTCAAGGAATCTGGACAGAAGTGTGCTTCCCTCTCCTGAAGTTGAAAATGAAAATAGTGCAGGTTAGTTTTGATTTTCATTCATTCATTCATTCTTCTTCTTCTTCTTCTTCTTCTTCTTTTTCTTTCTAAACGTCCAAAACGCGCCGAAATGCTGGCGAATTTGGTTTTACCTTCAGTTATTTATCAAAAACTTTTTGCCTAATTTTTTCGTTTTCTGCCCAAATTACTGATCACATATACTATTTTTTCTTTGTATAGTTTCTTCCAGAAGTAAAAAGAGAGGAAGAGGGAAATATAAATCCAAAACAGTAGATATAAAAACTAAGTATGGTGGAAAAATTACAATTATAATTCCAGATGATATTGATAGAGCAGTAGGTTCTGGGGCTAGAGATATTGTTAATTATTGTGGTTTAATCATGAGGAGCAATATTTCATTCCGTGATGGGAATTGGCAAAAGATTGTTTCAAAACATGGAGAAGCAATATGGTTGGAGGTCAAGGTAAAATTATTTTTAACATCGTATCAACTTCATGCTGCTTCATTTATTTTTGTGGTTAGAATATCAATTATAATGGTACATGTATGTTTAGGATAAATTTGAAGTTCTTGGCGGCGTGCAAGAGCATAGGTTTCAAGCCTTTTCTATCGATACTATGCGGCAACTTTTTAGAGCTTGGAAAGCTCGACTGAGCATTCTCTACTCTCGCCATGTTGATGAAGGAAACATATTGTCTGGTCGACCTGAAGATGTTGAGCTAGAGGATTGGAAATACTTAGTAGAGTATTTTGGAAGTCTGGAATTTAAGGTAACTTAATAACAATGTTTGATTCATTGCCCTTTGAATAATGGCTTCTTAATCATTGACTTAATGCAGGCTGTAAGCGAGAGAAATAAAAAGAATAGGGAAAAGCAGATAACTAGGCATGCTTATGGTACGAGGTCTTTTGCAGAAGTAGAGGAATCGACGGTGAGATATATTTATTTATATGTTATTAATTAAAAATCTTTGTTATTTATATAATCATTTATTTGATTCTGTATTATTTCCTTATCGAACTATATTTTAGAAAATCCTGTTACCGGAGAGAAGGAACCGGTAGATAGAGTTTAGGAGATCCAACATACACGTAAAAATGATAGAGGAGAAACAGTGTGGGTGGATCCACAATCCCAACAGTTTCATGTAACATTCTTAAATCAATACCTTACTATCTTTTATTCCTTTTTATTAGCTTTGGTTTAAATAGCTATGTGTACTTGCAGTCCCAGCTCCGGGAACTTGTGTCTCAGCAACAATCTGAAGAGATCGAGCAGCCCATGACTAGAGATGAGATTTTATCCTCTGTTATTGGTGAAAGGATAGGTTATGTTCGTGGTAAAGGGTATGGAAAGAAGCCTCCAAAAATTAGTCACAACAAAGCGGCAAACATAGAGGCTAGTGTGTCTTCTGCAATAGAAATCGTGCGTCAAGAGATGCAAGCTGATATGGATCGAATGCTACAAGAAGAACGTGAACAAATGGTTGCGGAGTTGAAAAGGAACATGGAGCAAGAGTTGCAAAGACAATTGGATGAGAAGCTTCAACATGTGAATGTGGAAATAGAGAAGAAGGTCAGTTTAGAAGTAGCCAAGACAGTCCAAGAACAACTGGTTGCTCTCATGACCAGAATGCAACAGGTAATGAGCTTGAAAAGCAATATGTTCAATATGTTTCATGTTGTGACTATTACTGTTCAATATGTTCAATATGTTTTTATACTATTATTGATCCATGCCATGCTCAATATGTTCTTTCATGTCGTGATTCTTGAAAAACAACCTTGTGTAATGAGCTTCAGTATCCTCTGTTAGTGTATATTAGAGTACAGATAACACTAGACTAGTGGATTATTACTATTCTAGATTGCTTGACCCTCCTACTTGTGGCATTATTTTGTTATTATAAGTGGATTCCGCAGCTTCATATTATGTTTTACCTGTCTCCTTTAATAGCTTTAGTTAAATCGGTTTGTTGCTGATATCCTGATTGTTCTGCACTCTTAGCAATCCATGTAGCTATACTATTGTTATCCTTTAAGACCTTACTGGGATTCCTGATTAATTGAACGATATGTTATGACGATGATGTTGTGTGCAATATTTATGCTAGCCAAAATGTTGGAATAAAATCAGGCTTCTGAACTTCTTTAAATATTGTTAACATTTCTTACATTGTACTATTTTGATACCCATGAAGTTCTGCAGATTTTGTTTAGTTCCTACCTTCACATTTAATCTATTTGACTCTAATTTGCTGCGCTCCAGAAGGTAGTGGTGACAGAATGATCATGTGTGTCCTTTGTGATGATTTGAGAAGTAAAGAAATCATGTAACAAACCTTGTTAATATTGACCCCTATAGTGAGTTTAATATTCACCCTCTCATAACTATTTGAGCCTTTTTTATGAGACACCTGCTACTACATTAATGACCTTTGTACCTGAGTTTACCTCTACTGTGTTTACATTAATGACCTTTGTACCTGATTTGTAGATTTCTATCATGTTAGCTTAAATACAGGTCGTGTATTGAGTTTTGTTGGTATATTGTGCTAGTTAACCTATCTATGTGCCTAGGTTTAAAATAGATTTCAAATAGTGAACACTATTTAAAACTATCCATTTGCCATCAGGTTCTTGTGTGTACTGATTTGGGCTGAGTGAAGGTTGTTATATGATACAAAGTGTGATCTTACTCCTAGGTTCTTATGATGGTTAGGAGTAGTGGACTGGTGTCTCCAGTGGAGATTGAATGAGAAGCTGTGAGTGTGTGTGTGATGGGGTGTGAGATCAGTGATGTTTATGAGGGTATGTGTTGGTGAAAGAAACATGGTGTTGGATATAGTGTTGGTTGAGCTGTTAGGGGCTTGGCTAAACAGTGTTGTGTTTTTCCTTCTGATCATTGTGGGCAGGTAGGAAGAGGTTCTCTGTTTGGTGGTATGTGAATATTGGTGATTTTTTTGTGCCTGAAGGAAGGAGTGTCTCTTTAGTCTAGCAGGACCTGACCTCTGATATGGGGAGGGAGTTCAGAAAGGGTGTTGAAGTGGGAAGCATGTCACCTTGTCATGAATACATTACACAATACACATGCTTGTTCTTGTAGAAGCATGCTTGTATTCACTGATCATTCTTACTCGTGTTTGTTTGCGTGAAATTGAATTCTCTATCCCACTTCATTTTTTAACTCAAATTGTTGAAACTGTACTGTAGCCTTATTGTGTTGGAATTCTATTTTCTATCGTTGGTTTTTGTTGTTTTGTAATTAGTACTGGTTGCTATTTTGTAATTAGTGTGGTTGCTATTTTTTTGGGTTGTAAAGTGATCTTGTGTCTTTTTTTTTTGTATAATAACAGGGAGGAGGTTCTTGAACATGGATCAACCAAGGAGGGCTTCAAGGCACTTAGTATTTTGCTCTTTTGGGATGTATATATGTAATACAATTACAATGAAGTATTATGCACTACATATGTAATTCACATTTTAGTAATGGAGTATTTAATATCTGACTTAAGAAGTTCTTTTGGTTTTTGTAAAATACTATTGGATGCATTTCTATATATAATTTTGGTCATTACAATTGCTGAATTGATTAGGTTTCAATTGTGATAAAATCTTATTATGTAATATTTAAGTTGCCACTAATTGTTTAATAGTTTTTGTGGCAATTATTATTACCACTAAATATCATTCTCTAGCAGCGAACTCATAGTCGCCACTGATGATTTAGTGTTTTTGTGGCGACACAAATTGTTACTAAAAGTAACTCTACAGTGGTGATATGAAAGTTGCTGTAATAGCTAATTGTTTTTGTGGCAACATTAGTTGCTACTAAAAGAACCTATATTGTAACTATTAAAAAGCAGCCACTGATAGTTATTTCTTTTTGCGGCGATAATTGTCGCTACTAAAAGTCACTCATCAGTGGCGACTTAAGCATGAATCTGTTTCGTGGCATTATTTTTTGTGGCAATTAGGCATACATTTTGTAGCGACAAATGTCGCCACCAAAAGTAGACATTTAGTGGCGACCTTATGTAATCGTTAAAAATAATGTTTAGTAATGGACTTACATGCAGCGACCCAATGTCGCTGCTATACACCTTTAGGGGCAACATATTGATAATTTGTAGCGATTTTTGTCGCCGCTAAAAGACAGTTTTCTTGTAGTGTATAAAGCCACTGGTGAAATAGAAAGGTTCAAAGCCAGGCTGGTAGCTAAAGGCTATAGCCAAAAGGAAGGTATAGACTATCAAGAAATATTTTCTCCAGTTGTTAAAATGGTTACTGTTAGAACTGTGCTAGCACTAGCAACATCTAGGAAATGGCATGTACATCAAATAAATATCTACAATGCATTCCTACAAGGTGATTTATATGATGAAATCTATATGGATTTTCCACAAGGATTTAAGATTCAGTGGGAGTATAGTGTATGTAGACTCAAAAAATCCTTGTATGGGCTTAAACAAGTACCTAGACAGTGGAACTCAAAGTTAACTGAAGCTTTGATAAAATTTCAGTTCAGACAGAGTCCCTACGATCACTCCTTATTTGTAAAGAAAACAAAAAATGGAACTGTTATGGTGTTGGTATATGTGGATGATATGTTGTTAACAGGAGATAATTTAAAGCTCATACAAGATACAAAAGAAGCTCTTCAACATACTTTTAAAATGAAGGATTTAGGAGAGTTGAATTTTTTTTTTGGGATACAATTTGCAAGATCAGAACAAGGTATCTTGATGCATCAGAGAAAGTGTGCTTTGGAATTAATATCTGAACTTGGATTGTCAGCAGCTAAACCTGTTAGTACACATATGGATACAAATATAAAGCTCACTAAAAGAGAATATGATGAACAATTTTGCCAAGACAAACTGGCAGAAGACACTGTATTGCCTGATCAAGGTAGTTATCAACGACTCATAGGCAAGTTGTTATATCTGACTGTGACTAGGCCTGATATATATTGCAGAGTACAAACTCTGAGTCAGTATTTACAATAACAAAAAAGATCTCATATGGAAGCAACAATAAGAATTATGAGATATGTCAAAAATCAACCAGGTCAAGGTATTTTGTTATCCAGTAACAACAATGAAACAGTAACAGCCTACTGTGATGCTGACTGGGCAGCCTGCTCACATTCAAGGAAGTCAGTCACAGGTTATTCAATCAAGTTGGGCGAGTCTCTAGTATCTTGGAAATCAAAGAAACAAACTACAATCTCAAGAAGCTCGGCTGAAGCAGAATATAGAAGCCTAGCTTCTACTATTGCTGAACTAACATGGCTACTTGGGTTATTAAAAGAAGTTGATGTGAAAATCACACAACCAGTTACCATATTTTGTGACTGCAAAGCTGCAATTCAAATAGCAGCCAATCCAGTCTATCATGAGAGGACCAAACACATAGAAATAGATTGTCATTTTATAAGGGAGAAGATACAACAAGGCATGGTCAAGACTGAGTATATTCCTACAAAAGATCAACCTGCAGATATATTCACAAAAGGACTAAATAAAGTTCAGCATCAATATTTAGTTTCCAAGCTAGGGACATTTAATGTTTTTATGCCCTCTAGCTTGAGGGGGAGTGTTAAAGAAAGATAAGAAGGTCAATTAAGTAATTTTAGTATATAGGTAGTTAATTAGTTATAATCACTGTTAGAGTTAGTGAATTTACTGTTAGAGTTAGTTAATTAGTTAAATAATAAGTTAATTGTTAATCATATATATATATATATATATATATATATATATATATATATATATATATAGTACAGAACACAATGGATATTATTAAGTTGAATAATAAAAAATTCTGCTTTCTTCTTCTCTGATATCTTCTCTCTTCTTCTTCTTCAACGGTATCACCTTCTTCCACCAGTCACCATTGTTGTGACCTTCATTCTCAAAATACTTCAAAACTAAATAATATTATAGACGTATAGGCCTAATGGCTTCCGTCGTGTTATCAAAATCGAATCAACTTTTTATGGTGATAAATCTTTAGTAATAGGGGTACATTTGAGGTGAAAGATAACGATGAGAGCTCTTATAAACCGATTTTTAAACAAAGGGCATATAAGATAAATTACAAATGTTGTGGGTACATTTATGTATTTTCTCTATATATTCTTAGCATAAGATATGATTTGTTGGTAATTTATGATTTCCGACTTGTGTTAAGTAATAATACGTAGGCTTTAATTTTGAATTATTGGGTAAATGAAATCTATAAATTTTGAGTTATCATAGTGAAAAAGAGTAAAATATACCCTTGTACTATTAAATAATACGTAGCCATGAACATGTTGATTTCATTCTCCAGTTGTTTTACCTTTTCCTCCTTGACCATTTTCTGAGTTCTTTAGCCAGACATTTAAGCTTTTGGTGAAGAGTCCACATGGGATTTCATTCGATTTCCATGTCCCAAATAGTTTTGACAAGAGGAATGAAGTCTTCTTGTTCAGTTCAAAAATTGAGAAATCTGAAATATTTGATCATTTGATGATTATCCTTAGAGCATGACACAAGAAGCAGATTATCATCAGACTATGTTTTAGATAAATGATCGACTCTAGTTGTTTGAAACTTCACCACCCTTCATCATTGTGCATAATTCTGTCCAATCTCATTCTGATTCTATCATGCCTATCTCTACCATTGCACCATGTCAAGATATTACCAGTAAAGCATGGATCAGGCATTCCACAATCTTCCATTCAGGTGCTAAAATCAATACCTTTGCTTAATCTAAAGGGAACACCACCTTTATTCTCCTTTGAGGCCATGTTAGAATAAAAAGACTCTCCAATCGCCCAAGGACCATCAATAATGGAGTATTGATCCCTCAGCTTGTTCCATAGGTACACTCTTTTAGCTGCCTTTGATCTAGCATAGACTGCAGTTATCTAAAATGGATTTGAACTTGCCAGCAAACTACATTTAAGGGTGATTTATTGTCTTCTTTTGGAGATGAATGAACAATTCATAGTAGAGTTCCAAACACACCAGACCTTACTATGGGTGTTAGCAACAACATGGTCATACCCCAAACCTTTTCTAAATCTATCAATTTCGTTACTTTTCAAGAAAGGCTCCTGAAGTGCCACAAAATCTATCTTGTGAAGCTTGACTAATTGAACTAGTCTTTGATATGCTCCTTGGACTTCATCCCTCTTATATTCCATATAACTTATCTTAATCATAAGAAATTTTTTAGGGTTGAGCTAACTTCTTTTTCTTGTGTTGCGTTACTGCTTCCCTATTTTTCTTTGTTCTTTTTGTTGTATTTTTTACCTCTCGGATAAGGCCTTGATGCTGAATCACCTTCTCAAGCGACTCCGGAGTCAATCCACCACTCCTTCGGATTTCCAACTAAGTTGCATTCCGAAAGCATTGCACAAAGATCATCAATGTCATCATTCTTCTCCACTATGTTGGCATGTCCCTTCTTCTTATCCTTTTTCGGGAGATGACAATCAGAGGCTTTGTGACCAACTCTTCCACAGTTGTGGTAGTTGCCCTTGAATTTATTTTTGTTCTACTCCTTAGTCTGTCCAGAATCTCTTCCTCTTCTTACTTTTTGGAGCAGTCTCCTCAACGATATTAGCTCCCATAATCGTTGAATTTCCATGAGACTTCTTCTCGGCTTTTTTGTTGTCTTCCTCAGTCTTGAGACGAATCACAAGATCTTCCAACTTCATTTCTTTGTGCTTGTGCTTAAGACAGTTCTTGAAATCTCTCAATGAAGGAGGAAAGTTGTCAATCATTGCAGCCACTTGAAATGCTTCATTCACGACCATACCTTCAGCAATAAGGTCGTGAAAAATAAGTTGAAGCTCCTGAACTTGGGTTCCCATAGGTTTGTTGTCTATCATCTTATAGTCTTGAAACTTGGCAACCACAAATTTCTTCAAGCATGCATCTTCCGTCTTGTATTTCTTCTCAAGTGCGTCCCATAATTCTTTTGAAGTATTCATCGCACTGTACACATTGTACAAGTCATCCTCTTAAGTACTTAGGATATAACCTTTGCAAAGAAAATCTGCCTGCTTTCATGCTTCAACAATCATGAACTTCTCATTGTCCGGCATGTCCGCAGTAGGCACTGGAGGTTCTTCACTAGTGAATTTCTGCATACCAAGTGTGGTAAGCCAGAAGAACACCCTTTGCTGCCATCCTTTGAAGTTGGCTCCAGAAAATTTTCCCGGCTTTTCTGCCGGTGGAACAACAGTCCGGCTTGACGAGGCTATCGTCGTTGCCGCAATAGTCGCAGAAGAATTTCCGTTATCAATTACCATTTCTCACTGTCAACAACAGAAGAGTTCAGTCAATGGAAAAACCAGAACAGTAAACAATACTGTAATCAACAATAAACAGTATGTATAATAAATAAAAATTGAAGTTTTTGATATACTGTTTCACAGATAATGATGAAGTTTTTATGTTCTTCAAGTCGTTTTCTGAATTTCAAAACTCTGATGAAGTTTTTATATCTTCAAATCAGAATAATAATTCAGAAGGAGTAGAAAACACACAGGTTTTAATCTCCACAAACAGAAACCTTACTAGCGCGGGATTAGCGCAGCCGCGCTAGTGGAATTTACTGGGGAGAGTGAGAAACCTGACTAGCGCGACCACTAGCGCGTGCTGAGCGCGGGCGCGCTAGTCCAGGCGTCTTTAGCTTTTCTTATGGAAAAATAATATAAGAATAAACCGAGCCCACTAAATAAACAGTGTGTCCTTAAGGAAATTATTCCCCTCAAGTACCCGAGGTTTTGGAATATATCCTCCCAGGATAGAACGATTTAACTCACCAGCGTATCGGTTCCAAAAACTCCGGTGATGAGCGAGTCACTGGATGGTCGTAAAACACACTGGAATATTTTTGAGCAGAAGAAGAAGTCAGAAAATTTAGTAAGTGAAGATTCTGGGATTCAACGCATATTTATAGTCAATTTGGTACTGTTTCTGAAAAGGTTTTGCAATCTTTCAGAATTTCTGAAAAGGTTTTGCAACCTTTCAGAACAGCCATAGCTGTTGGAACAGGTGTAAAGATTGCGGGAAAACTAAAAATGGATTTAAAATAATGCGGGAAAGAAAAACGGACCGGACCTTTGTCTAAAAAGATTAATCAATCAATCTTTGACCGAAGCCGAAGCCGAAGCCGAGCGATCGACGATGACGACGACGCGAGACTTGCCTTCTTCTCAACTCTTTAAGAGCTAGAAGAAGAGTTTCTCTATATATACACATAGATTTTCTTTCCTTCTTCCAATGAGGGACAAAGTGCACTAATTCAAAATTTCACTTCCCTCCATTTCTTTTCCCACTAATTTCCATTCACTCTCTTTAAGCTACACCAAACTTAAAATTAAGCTATACTAAACTTAAAGACGAACATCAAATTTCTAGAGCTTTCGGTTACGGAAGATTGAGCAGTTTCTATACAGTTATTAGAAGCTATCTGTTGAACAATTTTATTATGGTTATTAGAAGTTATTTATCTTTATCCTAATTGGCCATGCAGTAGTTATGGTCAAACCTGTTAGATAAATAATAGATCCAGTATTGTTTAAGTGTGTTGTAATTATCCTTTATATGTGGACAAATTATTCTGTGAGATACCATATGCTTGTATCTCTCTGTTATCAGTAATAGCAGTGTATTTTCGACCTCTTTTCCATGACTAAATCTCTGTTTCTATCCGTTGACTACACAACTATCCTACATGTGTTGAGATATCGAGCCAGATCTTTAAGAAGATCGAGTACTTGGATTATTGGATATGAGTAATAGAGCTTGTGAGGGTTACGGGCGTAATGCCCATTTTATAAAAATCTTATTAAAATATAGTCGCTTTTAAAATAATAATCAAAAAATATATAATTTTATTTGTATGTGTATATATATATATGTTATATATAAAAATTATATAAATTTTATAAATTATTTCGACTTCCGAATATAAATAATTCCTTATGGGCGTAAAAAATTGATATTTGGTCACTAAATTTAAGAGATGTTGAGTAGCTAATGAGACCCCAGGGACGTACGGTATCAATACGTACTTTGAAACAATATGAATCCACACGCAAAACGAATAATATCACCGGCAAACCTAGCTTACCACGTACGTCCAAATTCTTTAGAAAGAAAGTATATAGGAAATCTTTTTAGCCTTACGAAAAGGTAAAAATAGCACGGGCTATTCAGTATTTCGATTAATTATTCAAAAATAATCAGAGTTTGATAAGTCATTGAATAATAGTCATTATTTTATTGCAATACATATCGGTCCAATATAATATACTGGAGTTCGGTGCACCTGTTAAGAACTTCCAGCATATTATGCTTGAACTCCAACACGCGTAAAGTTCCAGCATAATATACTGGAGATTCGAGTACTTGTGTACGAACTTCCAGCATATTATGTTGAACTGGTATACTTTACTGGAACTCCAGTATATTATGCTGGAACTATATTGGGGTTCCAACATAAGTATACTGGAACTCCAATATATTATACTGGAGTATTTTCCGGATTTTGAACAGTGTTTTTGTTCAAATTTATCTTTTCATGAAAAGAGGCTAAATTTCGATTAATTTTGAAACAGTGGCTATTTTTGATTGACCACTTGTAAATCTGGCTATTTTTTAATTTCTCCTCACGAAAAACTACTACAAGATACCAACAAGAGTTTTAGTAGAGTAGTAAGCACTCTTTCATTCTTAAACAGAGGTTTCGGATTCGAGCCCCGAATATAGAATCGTCTTTATTAAGGAACGTTTCTCCCTGATATAAAATATCATTGCGCGAATTCAGAATTAGTCAGCCCCAATGCGAGCATCGAACACCGCTACAAGATGTAAAGAAGTTTACCACTGCGGATTATACTACAGAATGCGAGAATGACGAACATATAAACCAAAAATTCTGTTACTGACTAATTGATAAGCAAAATCAAATGCAGCTCTATGAAGTCTTTATTAAATTTAAAATAGACTAGTCAAATATATGACTTCTTCTGACGCGCTAATACTTTAGTAATGGATGCATAATTAAAAATATTCTTAATTATGATAGCAGCAAGTTGAATGTTTTTTCTTCAGAAATATGGCTTTAATTAGTTCCCAATTCTCTGATTGTAGCTGTTTTTGCATTTCTGACCAATAATTACTACGTAAAAGAAAGCAAATAAGATGGGCCTTAGAAGGAAACAAGTGACAAAACAAAAGAAGCGAGAGGAATGCTTTTTCGTCGCACTTTTTCTTCATCGTTTTTCCTTTGTTTCTTTGTTCTTCCGTACAGTCCAAACTAATAATCCAAGTAATTCTAGTTGCTGATGCTGATTTCCATTTGTGTTTATACTTTTTAGTTTATACTTAACACAAAATTCATCACATCAAAATTCAAATAATGTTCTCTAGTTACCGACCAAATGCAAGGGCAGAGTTTTAGAAGGTTACTGTGTTCGGCCTAACGCGATAACTATAGTGAAAACTCTGTATTTATACTTTAAAAGTCAGTTTAATATCCAATTATTAATACCTATATGTTGCTATTCTAAAATTTAGGACGATAATGTTCAAATTCGAGCTCCGCACTTGAGGGCAAAAGAAGAAAGGTGAGAATACTTATCAAATAAAGGAAACCCTAAAGTAACCTTCAATGCTACTGCCCTTTCGTTTGCAACAACAGCCACCATTTTAAAAAGTCCGATTGGTACTAAATCAAAATATATTGCAATCCTTGTCCTCGACAAAGTTAATGACCATTGTAACTACCAACTCCACAGACTAATTCATCTATTATCACAAACTCTAAAAGGAAACAAAAAAAAAAGGGAATAATGTCGTCATGCTTTCACATTAATGAAGTCATAAAATAGCTAATACAATAAACTTTAAATGGCTAAGAAGAATGTTCAAACTTCCCCTCTAGAATAATTTATTATTTCATGTTATTGCTCAATTGATAGATTATGATAATGCATATCAAAGAAAATAAGAATATAAGAAATTGTAATAATGACAATGGCTACAATATTCTAATCCCCTTGAAATGATGTAGTTATCTTTTAGAGATTCAATTGGATGTAATATCTGTGTTCAGAATTTCCATTGAGGTACAATGATTTGTTTGCATGAATGGCGTTTGTGAAATAGAAAAGTATATATTTCAAGATCAGATACTAGCTAGAGGAATAGTTGTGGATCTTGATGACTCAAAAGGAACTACATAATTTTGCATAATCATTGACCTCAGTTCTTATAGAATTAATAATAATAATAATAATAATAATAATAATAATAATAATAATAATAATAATAATAATAATAATAATAATAATAATAATGTTTATGAACTGTTGCCGAAACATCAAATTTTTGTATATCATTAACAAAAATATAAGAATGTCCGAAAATGGTTAAGAGTTCCTCTATGTATTTGAACATAGAATAATTCCGTCAGATTCATGCGTTTATCAGGTCACAAGGTATTACTATTGGAATAATTATATATTTAACCAATAACCTTTGGTTTTAACATCAATTGTTAGGATCTAACGTTTACCGTCGTACAAAAACTATAACTAATAGCAATAACATAACCATCTCCAAGCCCGTCAAGCAAGTGTCGTGTTCCACGATAACTTTGGCAGGGGCCATCTTCAGCTCATCACTTGGGACTTGCCATGAGCGACATTACACAACAAATTAATATAAAAATGTCTCTGACGTTACTACTCTGCCGACAATAACAATTTTTCTATTGTGGTTTTCTTTTTCTTTTTTTGTGAATTCAGTCCAATAATGAACAAAATGCAAGCCGAAAAAGTATACCTAGTTTATTGCAATGTTAGTGCTAGTTTTAATAACATTGATGCCAAATAATTAAATCCAATGTATCTATGAGGAAAAAGGTGATGAGGAAGATTGCCTAGTTGTACATGCTCTACTCTAATGATATTTGACTTGGTTGTTTATAACGCATGAGCTAGTGTTATATTAACTTCGTTTTGTCTAAATAGTAAAGGTTGATATTCATTAATCAAGAAGTTATGCATTAACTATTGCTAGTGGTATGATTTTTTGTTTTTAAAATTTTCATTCATGGTTGCTAGATCCTTTAGATATATTTCATTTCTTCCCTAGCTTGCATATGCATTTGCTAACTTTAAAAATCATGTAAGAAAAGCTAAAAGTTCAATCATGGAATTGTATTGATCAAAATCCCAATATGCCTATCCCACCCAAAAGGTCTTTAATTTGGTATCTTGAGTCTCTATCATAATCTAAAGGACTACATATAATTGGTAGAGATTTTAAAATAATAATAATATGGTTTGGAAGTCCTTGTCGAAGCTCTAACGAACCTTTTACATTGTCCAAATGGGATTAATCTCTTAAACTAAAGCCGCCTACATGAGTTAAATGTTAATTAACATAATTTGTTAAAGAAAGAATAGATTTAATATATACTAACAAAGTGGTTTGCCTTCATTTTGGGATAAGTTCTGAAATGCGTGGGACGTCGGTAGCTACGATAAGGGAATTAGTAAAAGAGCACAATTAAAACACTTTTTGTTAGTTTAGGTAAATATATACTTATTACTTGGCCCTCCAGGACTGTACTTTTGACCCCTTATATTGAACATAAAGAAAGATTTTTTTTTCATCCCTTTCTTCCACCTTTACAAAATGAATTTAAGTTATACATACGGACAAATATTAAAAGATTTGCTTACACTATCGATAGGAAAAAATTGTGCGGGACACCCTACTTGGTCGCCCTCATTTAACCTATATCCGCTTTTTAAAAAACTTTTAATTTGTACCCATTTTTTAAATAACTTCATCTCCCTTTCCCTCGCTGAGCTGAAGTTCGCCAGTTATAAAGACAAAACTTCAGCATACGGGGCTGAAGTTCCCCAGTTACAAAGACAAAACTTCAGCTCTAGAGCTGAAGTTTTGTCTTTGTAAACTGGGGAACTTCAGCTCTAGAGCTGATGTTTTGTCTTTATAACTGGGGAACTTCGGCTGAAGTTGCCTAGTGTAACTGGGGGAACTTCAGCCCCGTATGCTGAAGTTTTTGTCTTTATAACTGGAGAACTTCAGCCCCGTATGCTGAAGTTCCCCAGTTACAAAGACAAAAACTTCAGCTCTAGAGATGAAGTTAGTTCCCCAGTTACAAGACAACAACTTCAGAAGTTTTGCGATCTGAAGTTTGCAATCTACTTCAGGCCCGTCTACTAGAATGCTGAAGTTTTGCGTGATTGCCTTTGCTACTTCAGCCCCGCATGCTGAAGTTATGCGCAAAAACGGGTACGAATGCAATTTTTTTTACAAAGCGGGTATAAGTCAAAATGTGGTACAAAAAACGGGTACGGATACAAAAGCCCCCTATCGATATAGTGGACTTATGATATCGGATCACTAGTTTTTTATCAAGTTATTAGTTAATATTAATCATATAAATTTAATTGTTATTATTTTATAAATAATTTGATTGCGTAAAAAACTTTTAATTACACCGACAAGATGCGAAAATTAATAAGTATAAGTTTCGCCAGTTTTTTCTTCAACATGACGTAGTAGTTTTAATAAGCATAACTTAAAATAACACTTTAGTCACAAATAGGTTTGAAATTTAAATATATTTATTTACCTACAAAATCGGATAACAATTAAATTTGTAAATAGTTTTAAGAATACGTGGTTTAATTTGACAGAAAGCAATTAATAAAAAAAATAATGAATAAACAAAGACAGAATAAATTCAAACCACACGATCAAGATAGTTCCAGTCTCAGTGGGATAATCAACCTAGATCCGGGCTCACCACGATCAGCACTAATGGCCAAGAAAAATAGCTAATAGCAATATATTTCCTTGAAGTGCGAGTTACAATGTGTTTTATGAGTAAGAAGACCCCCTTTATATAGTAGGGGAATTCTACATTTGGTATAACTCAATAAAAGTAAACAATCTTCCAATTAACTGATTTTCGATTCCCTATCAGTACGTGCCGAGATCCCCGCCGTGATATCAGGTCGGTCGCATATATTTCGGCCTTTCGCTAGTTATGCTTGATTGTCGAAAATGTCCTTTGAAGTTGTTCGAGGTTGGGGCCAATTCTGAAACTATGACCTCGGCATTTTCGAGGGCAGGCATCGTGCCCCTGGGCTCTGGCTTGATGGGACCTTCGGCTTGATTTTGGTCCCTGGCTTATCTTGTCGGAAGTTCCATGACCTCGGTTTTACCTGTATGCAGATAGTCCCCT
Source organism: Nicotiana paniculata (assembly GCA_005239505.1). Classification (NCBI taxonomy): domain Eukaryota; kingdom Viridiplantae; phylum Streptophyta; class Magnoliopsida; order Solanales; family Solanaceae; genus Nicotiana; species Nicotiana paniculata. The sequence continues at coordinate 18,824 of MDKI01173191.1, forward strand.
CATTTCTCAGAGGGTAAATGAAGAGAAACAACATGAGCTTCTTATTCCTACTTCGACACATCGCGGCAGAAATGACAAAAGACCCGAAACGTCTCGTCAGTCACGTCATAATGACATTTAATGCCTGTCGGCCGCTGGTCGGTTATTCTGGACGTGAAACGTCGCCCAACTACTATAAATACCTCTTTTTTGGTTCATTTTTACTTTACATCAAACCTCCTACCCTCGTACCCTTAGAATTTCAACACTCATGAGTATTTTTACCCCCGTTACTCAAGGTCCTTTGCAAAAATTTCCACTGGTCTTCTTCCTAAGCCAACAAGTCTAAATCTTCAACTTCCTTTCTTTCTTCCTCTTTTCTAGATGTCCCTCCATTTTTAATTTTAAAAGAAATGGCAAAGACCTCCAAGACCGTTCCCCAGAAAGAAACTCCTTCTACTTTGCGGTCGGCCATTGAGGCCGAGGCGACCACTTCGAGCGTAACAGTTGATGAACCGGTGGCCGAACCTCCCTTGAAAATATTTATCACTGGGGATGCTTGGTAAATAATGATTTCAAAATTGAAAAATCTTCTTCCATACAAGGTCGGTGCGAAGACTTCTCAAGATACATCTGTTTGATTATCGAAGAGATCCACCCTACTGTTTGGAAAGATTGCAACTGGGCCAATAAAACCGTAGTGGTCCTCGACCCCAAAAGGAGTCCATCACTACCCATGTCGAGGGATACCTGAGTTTTTAGACTTATCCCTTCACATTGGGACCGGTGGTCCCTATCATTATAGACTTCTGCAAGAGGTAGATATGCCTCGGTCAGATCCATCCTTCAATGTGGATGATTGTGATCCTCCTCCGGTATTCGTAGGATGATGTAGCCGTCACTCGGGTCACGAATGTTGTCCCTCGACTCAAGGAGTGGTTATTTCACTTATACCCTACTCCGAGCGCTCGTGGCGTGAACTCTCGGAGGGTTGTTGGGAGGCCTGCTCCGATTGTGAGATCTCTTTTCTCGACCAGGTTATGGTGGATCTCTCTCTTTTAACATCAAGTTCTAATTCCTTCTTCTTTTTTTACAGGTTTGCCTAAGGAAATTGAGGTTAGGCCTCCAGTTGGTAGCGAGGACTTGCCTTCCCAGTCTCCTGCTCCGGGGAAGATCGGAGAGAGGAAAAGAATGAGGGCTCCGAGTTCCCCGAGCTTGGAGAAAAAGAAACAGAGAAGGAGGTTGGTCCGTAAGCCAAAAGAAACCTCCAGCTCCCGAGTGCTTGACTCTGACTCACTCCTCCCGCTTAGGGGAGGAGTCCGAGGAGGATAAAATTTTAGTGGCCCGAGAGCCATCGGTCCCTGAGGAATGAGCGTCAGCCGAGAGGGGAATAATAGAGGCCAATCCCTCCTAAACTCAAGAGGTCGACGCAGCAGTGAGGGTCGAGAATCCTCAAGATACCGGTTCTGCCCCACCCGGTGTCATTGACATAACGGGACTGCCTTTGTTAGACTCGATGTTCGTTGAAGCTCAAACAACGAAGGAGTGGTCGAAAGAGGGGGTCTTGAGAGTGGACGATCCTCTCCAGAGGTTTTTTGACGGTGTGGACTCCACTGCCACAGAGGATGTCACCAGATTGGCTGACTTGGAAGTACCAAGGAAAATTTCGCCCTCGAGGGAAGGTGGGTCTAATTCGAGCCCGAGGCTGGTCAACCGGTTCCCTACCCCGAGTGCTGATCCTGGTCGAAAGAGGTCGACCATTATCACTATTTTGGGGGATGCCCGGGTTCTTTCCACACCAGTAGGGGTAGCTAGTTATCTGGGGTACCTATGACCAAAGACAACCAAGCAAAAATGAACGAGGTGGATTCCCCATGCTTGTTCAACGAAGCACAATAGGCACTGAACCGAGTAAGGTGTCACCGAACCTTTTCATTTTTCAGTTCTGGTTATTGGTGATCTTAACTTTTCTTCTCATATTTGCAGGCCTCGGTGCTTTACCACGAGACCTTCCTTCGGTATAGAGAAGAGCTGAGCCAACTTGAGGCCGAAGCCAGAGAGCTCACCGAGAAGAGAGACATGAACAAACTTCTCAGTGAACAACGTGAAGAAGAGGCTAAGAGCCTTCAAGTCAAGTTGGACGTGACTCAAAATGAACACGCCGACATGGCGAAACAGGTAAAAATCTTTGAAGTTAGTGATGACGAGCTAGACACGGTGACTAACAGTCGGAACCTGCAGGTCCAACAAAAGATTGATCAGATCGACCAGCTTCGGGCCGAGATGGACGTAATCAAGGACGAGGCAGAAGAGTGGAAAGGCAAAATGGACCGCTTGGCCTCGGAAAAGGAAACTGCCCGGGTGCAATTGGCCTCGTCGGAGGCTCAAATTTTAATGATGAGGGAGAAGGGTGAGGCACAGTCCGAGGGAGCCGAGGAGCTCCAATCTCAAATAGGCTCGGTTGTTGCCGATCGTGAGACCCTCGCCAAGGAGGTTAAAATGGCCAAGTCGGTGGCTGAAATAACCATGGATGATGCTGACGAGATGGTGGCCTATTATAGAGCCAATGCCGAGGTGGCCCAGGATCGCTTGAAAGAAATTGTTGAGTATGAGAAGTGGCAGTCCCCAAGAGAGGCCCTCAAGGAGGTTCATGCTCGGGGTTTCGATTTGTCGACCGAGATCGCAAGCGCTAAGGGGATCGAGGCCGAGGCTAAGAAGTTGGCTTACTTAGAGGACGAAGAAGAAGAAGACTATGTGGTTCTAGTGTATCCTGGGGTAGATAAGACCCTGATGGTCCTAACAATGAGGCGGGCTCCGGTGAGAACCAGGATACTTAGATGCCTCGCAGATGTTTTTGCTTTTCTGCTTTCTTGTATTATTTTTTTTGTAGAGGTCGTTCGGCTTTTGTAAAAATTGTTAGCGAGGCCGTTTGGCCCTTGTAAAAATCTTTTGATATATATACAAGGTTTTCCCTTTAACAAATTTCAAGCATTTTTCATTTTATGATTACAAAGATATCGAATGCCTTAGCACGTAACAACTAGTTCTTGTTTGTTGGTTCGAATATGCCTAGTCTCGATACTATTTTGCTTAAGAATCGAGGGGGGGGGGGGAGGGGGTAACTCAGTATGACCGGAAGCTATCCCCAAAGTACTTAGAATATTTTGGATTACAATTTGCCAAGGGTAGACTTTTGAACCGGTTTAAAATCCTTATGTTTTGGTTATGAATCTCGGACGTCTCCGAGTTGTTCTAGGATGGCCATAGACTTTTTTGTTAGAGCGTTTCCCAATGGGATTGTTACCCCGAGTCATTCGGGCTTACCCAAGATAACGTTCCCGAATGTGGATTGTCGTAGCCTTTAAAGTCTGGGTAGTGCCTAATAGGCTTTGTGTCCACGGGCTTCGTTATCCGGGGCCGTGTGAACCTACCTTGGACGCAGTCCCCGAACAGGTGGCCCTTGGGCCCGATGTCTTTAGGGGATCAAATGTAATAGAAAAGAAAAAAATTTAAGGGAAAGTATTTATCCGCAAGGTTGAAACTTCCTTTCATTTTTGTGCGTAATATACAAGGTCACACCTGTGTACAAGCTTTGTGTCAAGGCTCTAGATGTCTATGTGGGCACAGCTCATTTGATCGTTTGGATCTTACAGTGAATCATATCGACCGAGCCTAGACTATTCGAGCACAAAGTTTCTTCCCTTGCTAACATCATTATCCGAGGGGTGATACCCCTAGTGTTCGAGGTTGATCACAGAAAGCATCGGAAATTGTTGGTGTGATCTTTGACACAGGTTCATAACTGGTCTTCAATTCTAAGTCAACACGATTAACTGTTACCTCGTTAAAAACCTTGTCGGGAAACCCGTTTTGGACAAAACTAGTTCAAGGAAAAAAGAGTGCACCGCGTGCTTTCAGGCCTAAAAATTGTATCGTTCCTTGTCGGTTACGTGTAAGTGTTAGTTCAAAAATATGAATGGGGAATCCAAGTCCCCGACATTGAATTTTCCAAGGTTGGTTCTTCAATTGTACTACCTCTCGGTCCGTTGTGTTTGGGAAGCCAACCGGACAAGGGAGACTTTGCACCTTTCATCTAACAATTCCAAGCTCATATTCATGGCTTCTTTGTTTGACTCTTAGGTTGTGTATCAGAACTTGATACTCAGCTCTCCTACTATGAATGGTATTAAAGCGTCGGCGCTGATAAATCAGCGAGAACGAGGTAGCCCTAGTACTGGACTTTGAGGTCGTACGGTACGCCCAAAGGACTTCGGGAAATATTTCTTTCCACTTTCCTTTGGCGTCGATCAATCTCTTCCTGAGGTATTGAAGTATGGTTTAGTTCTTTGACTCCGCTTTCCAATTCCCACTAGGGTGATAAGGTGTTGAGAGGGTCCTTTTGAGCTTATGGTCTTCGAATCACTTGCCTACTTTGCTGCCGATGAACTATTTTCCATTGTCACACACGATCTCGGCCGGCATTCTGAACCGGCATATTATGTGGTCCTAGATGAAATTGATGACTTCCTTCTCCCTGAATTTCTCAAATGTTTAGACTTCCACCCATTTAGAAAAATAGTCAGTCATAAACAATATAAATTGAGCCTTATCGGATGCCCATGGAAGTGGGTCGATGATGTCCATCCCCCATTTCATGAACGACCAGGGTAACAAGAACAAATGTAGCAGCTCCTCGGGCTTGTGAATCATCGGAGCATGCCTCTGACATCTACCGCATTTTCATATGATTTGCTTCGCGTCCTTTTCTATGTTAATCAAGTAGTATCGGCTTTGATTATTTTCCTAACTAACGACTCGGCGTCCGAATGATTTTCACTGGTGCCTTCGTGGATTTCTCTTAGAACATACTCGGTGTATCCTAGTCCTAGACATATTGTGAGTGGGACATCGAACTTTCTCCTGAACAGGGTGTTGTCCTCGGACAAGCTGGATCAGGCTTCCTTCGTGCGTAGAGTTCTTGATTCCTTGGGATCTGAAGGCAATTTTCTAGTCTTCAGATTCTCTATATATTTATTTCTCCGGTACCAAGTTAGGCTTGAGTTTATCTCGGTGTGACCTTCTTCCACTATCTATCTCATGAGTTGTACGACCCCTTCCAAACTGAACTTATTGTTGTCTACTGATGATCCCAAGTTAGCGAGAGCATCAACCTCACTGTTTTGGTCCCTATGTACGTGTTGTAAATTCCACTCCTTGAACCGATGTAACGTTACCTTGAATTTATACAAGTATCTTTGCATTTGTTCCTCTATGACTTTGAACGTCCCATTAACTTGGTTCACCACAAGGAGGAAGTCACACTTAGCTTCGATCATTTCTGCACCCAAGCTTTTGGCCAGTTAGAGACCTACAAGCATGGCCTCGTACTCGGCCTCGTTGTTAGTCAATTTTATAGTCCTAATAGATTGTATAACTATATTACCTGTTGGTAGCTTTACTACAAAGCCAAGTCCGTACCCTTTTGCGTTCGAGGCACCGTCCGTAAAGAGGGTCCATATTCCCGAAGAAGTCCCCGAATTTAACAGCAACTCTCTTTCGACCTCGGGTATAAGGGCCGGTGTAAAGTCGGCCACAAAATCCACCAAAATTTGAGACTTGATGGCGGTGCGGGGCCGATATTCAATATCGTACCTGCTGATTTCGATGGCCCATTTGGACAATCATCCCGAGAGCTCGGATTTATGCATTAAATTTCTCAACGGGTAAGTAGTTACACCACATATAGGGTGGCATTGAAAGTACGGTTTTAGCTTTCTAGAGGCGCTTAGCAATGTGAGCACCAATTTCTCTAGGTAAGGATACCTAGTTTTGGCCTCTCCTAAAGTCCTGCTAACATAATACATTGGAAATTGCGTACCTTCCTCTTCCCAGACCAGGAATCCACTTACCGCTACTTTGGATACTGCCAAGTACAAGTACAGTTATTCGCCTATCAGAGTATTAAGTAGATGGGGGCTCGAGAGGTACTGCTTGAGTTCCTCCAAGGCTTTTTGGCACTACGGAGTCCATGAGAAGTTATTCTTCTTCTTCAACAGTGAGAAGAATCGATGGTTCTTATCGGAGGATCTTGAGAGGTATCAACCCAAAACGGCTATGCACCGGTTAACCTCTATACGGCCTTGACGTTGTCCACTATGGTAATGTCTCCTATGGCTTTGATTTTTTCAAGGTTGATCTCGATCCCCCTGTTGGACACCATGAATCCGATGAATTTTCCAGACCCGACTCCAAACGCGCATTTTTTCGGGTTCAGCTTCATATTGTACTTCTTTAATATGTTGAAGGTTTTCTGCAAATTTTTCAAATGGTCCTCTGCTCCCAGGGACGTAACTAACATGTCATCAGTGTATAACTCCATTGACTTTCCTAGTTGTTCTTTGAACATCCGATTTACCAGGAGTTGATAAGTGGTACCAACATTTTTTACTTTGAATAGAATTACTTTATAGCAGTAGGTACCGTACTTAGTGATGAAAACCGTTTTTCCTGATCATCCAGGTCCATGAGAATTTAGTTGTACCCGGAATAGGCATCGAGAAAACTGAGGATCTCTTGGTGGTCGTCGCATCGATCATGCGATCGATGTTGGGCAGAGGGAAAGAGTCCTTGGAGCATGCCTTATTTAAATCTTTATAGTCTACACACAATCTTAATTTATTCCCCTTTTTAGCGATTACCACTACGTTTGCTAACTAATTCGGGTATTTAACTTCTCGAATGGACCCTAATTTAAGGAGTTTAGATAGATCGTCTTTGATGAATGCATGCTTGACTTCATATTGAGGCCTCATTTTCTGTTTGATGGGATGAAACTTCGGGTCCAGGTCAGCTTGTGAGTTGTTATTTGTGGCGGGGTCTCTGTCATATTAAGGTGGGACCAAGCGAAACAATCTATGTTAGCGATAAGAAATTGAATGAGTTTTTTCCTAAGCTCGAAACTTAACCCCGTGCCAAGGTATACCTTTCGATCGGGCAAATGCTCAATCACTATGACATGTTCTAGCTCCTCGACTGTTGATTTAGTACGTTGGAATCATCAGGGACAATAAAAGACCTGCGAACCCCGTAGTCGTCGTCTTCATCGGTCTCCTGCTTCTTCGATCGCGTCGAGGCTGACGTTGGTAATTGCTATTTGGATTCTTCCTTGGTGACCGGACCTGGACCTTTTGCCATCATGAGTGCGGATATCGGGGTCACCTCTTTGACCGTGAAAATTTCATTTGCGGATGGTTGTCATCCGTAGATTGTTTTAATCCCTCCTAGATTTGGGAATTTCAACACTTGTTGTAGAGTCGAGGGTACTGGCCTAATGTTGTGGAACCATGTCCTCCCGAACATAGCGTTTTACCTCATATCTCCTTCGATTACATAGAACTTGGCTTCTTAGATCGAGCTGTTCCACGACCCTCGATGTGATGATGTTGGCCGAGCTCCCTAGATCGATTAACACACGCTTAACTCGAGATTTATTTATGAGTAAAAATATTACCAGTGCATCGTTGTGGGGCTGCATGATCCCTTCCGCGTCCTCATCATTGAAAGACAAGGTCCCTTCTGGTACGTACTCTCGAGTTCATTTTTCCCCCGTGATGGATACTTTGGTGCGCTTTAACATCGGCCCCTGAGGAATGTCGACCCTACCAATGATCATGTTAATGACATATTAAGTTTCTTCACGTTTAGTCTGTTTATTAGAATCCCCATTCCTGAAATGATTCTTGACTTGGTCGCTCAGGAATTCTCAAAGATGCCCGTTGTTGAATAACCGGGCTACTTCCTCCCTCAATTGTCTGCAATCCTCTGTTCTATGGCCGTGAGTGCCATGATATTTGAATATCTGGTCAAGATCCTTTGTTCTGGATTAGATTGTAGAGGTTGAGGCTATTTGATGTCCTTGATCCGTCCAATGGAAGATACAATGGTGGCATCATCGACATTAAAGTGGTATTCCGGTAATCTTGGTGCTTCCTTAGGCCTGATAGGCCTGTCGAGACCGTTCTTGCTCATGAGTCCCCGGTTTCTTTGACCTCGATCACTTATCCTTTCACTTCTTACAGGTTTCTCCCGGATCCATTACCTTTTCGGTCCCCATTGTATGGTTAATAACGATCTCTGCTTGATCTCGGTTCACGATCAGTTTCTCTCTTGGCTCTATCGATGACTCTGACGGGATAAATGGACCCCGAAGGGCATACAAGTTGATCATCTTCAACTCTCATTTTTTTGATTGATACCGGTTATGCACGTCGGCCCAAGTAACATCCGATATTCTATCAGGTTTTGTTTCAACAGCTGTGAAGCCAACGAGCTTCGAACATTGAGTCCCTAGGTGAAGGATTGTACGACCCAATCGTCCGCAACCGGGGGGGGCAAGTCCATTTTGAAGTGGGACACGAATTTCTTGAGCATCTCATTATCCCTCTATTTTACTTTGAAAAGGTCTGGCTTTTTTGTCTCAACCTTGATAGCCCTGGCATGTGCTTTTACGAAGGAATCTGCAAGCATATCACATAAGTCAATAGAATTAGGGGGTAGGTTGTGGTACCATATCATGGCTCCCTTGGACAGAGTTTTCTCGAACTTTTTCAGTAGGACAAACTCGATCTCATCATCCTCCAAATCATTCCCTTTGATGGCACATGTGTAGGAAGTCACGTACTCATTCTATCTGCTTCATTAGTTCTTCGAGCATCTTCATGATCTCGGGGTTGGTCCCCGACTCCTTTTCATTCGGCCTCTACGGGTCGGTTCATTTCTGTGGATGACTTCCCGAGATGGCTCGGGCTCCATCCTGCTCGGCGCGCGACTCTGGTTCTCGAGTTGGGTTATCACTACCTGTTGAGCCTGTAACATTTCGAATATCACCCGCAAGTTGATCACATCATCTTCGCCGTCGTGCGTTCTTTGTGCAACCAATCGGACATCTCTGCGGATGCTATTCTCGGAATCAGTTGGAAAATTTTCATTAATGGCCACATGCGAGCTAACGCTGATCAGGTCTACGGTCAGGACTCCACTGAGATTGGCTGGGGGAACCTCATTACTGGGTCCCACATTGTCGTTTTCTCCATAGTGGCCGGATTCGGCATCTATGTTTAGAGGGGCTAATGGGGAGTCCAACATTTTAGATTTTGGCCTAAAATCAGAAATACTTCAAAGAACAAGTGTAAATAGGGTGTGTTATAGAAGTTTGTATCAAATAGCCACTATTATCCTTAGCCCCACAGTGGGCGCCAAACTGTTTACCCTCAGAATCAGATAAAAATTAAATTTCTAAGTGGTTTTAAGGATACGTGATTTAATTTTTACACAAAGAAATTAATGAAATAAATAATGAATAAAAAAAGAAAAAATAAATTAAAACCACATGATCAAGATAGTTTCAGTCTCAATTAGATAATCGACCTAGATCGAGGCTCACCATGATCAACAGTAATGGACAAGGAAAATAGCTAATAGCAGAGAAAATAACAATATATTGCCTTGAAGTACGAGTTACAATGTGTTTTATGAGAAATCAGACCCCCTGCATATAGTAGAAAAATTCTACATTTGGTGTAACTCTATAAAAGGTAAAAAAATATTCCGATTAACTAATTTTCGGTTCTCTATCGATACATGCTGATATCCTCGCCCTAATATCCGGCCGGTCAAATATATTTCGGCCTTTCGCTGGTTATTCTTGATTGTCGACAATGTCCTTTGAAGTTGTTCAAGGTTGGGGCCGATTCTGGAACTATGACCTCAGCATTTCCGAGGGTAGGCGTCGTGTCCCCGGGCTCTGGCTCGATGGGACCTTCAGCTCGATTCTGGTCCCTGGCTTATCTAGTCGGAAGTCTAGGTGCACCATGAGCTCGGGTTTACCCGTATACAATATTTATAAATGTTTCTCCCAAACACACACACAAGTATACATGGTCGTACAAGTAATATATAATTGTAAGTCCAGATATCGTACCCGCAGGGACATGTGATTAACTATCAATTAAATTAAACCCAAACAATTAATCTATTCAACCGAATTCTAAAGTATGAATATTTAACTACAACTAATTTAGAGTAGCAAACTAAGATATTAAAGGAAAATAAGTCGGCAATATTAGAGACGAATTCAATGAGAGATGATATTCTAGAGTTATGGGTTAACTAACAATCCTGTTAAGTCTTCCACTTAAATTGTTTAATTAATTTATCAAAATTTTTAATTGACAAGGTTAATATTACTCGTAGCCTTCTCCCAAGTACTACTCGCCTATTCAAGTTAACCTAATGCCTATATTCCTACGGAATTAGGATTAACAAGAACGCATAAATAATTCTCGTACAATAACCTAGAAAACCGATTAGGTATTCCTAACCGCAACTTTGTTCACCGTTAATCAGGTTCAAGAGCTCGCTCTACTCAATCTTATATGCAATCTAGAATTCCCTCTCTCGATTTTAATCCTAAAATATTAAGAATTCAAGTTTCAAACTAGAACATTCATTTAGCACCCCCAACTCTAGAACAAAGAAACTATGAATTAAAGGAAGAGAAGATGAAGAAAAACTGAGAATTCTTCCTCCTTTTTTGCTCTAATATCTCACCTTTTGCCCCATATTTCCTCTGGGTGATTCCTACATATAAAGACACAACGAATTAGCATAAATCAATACATTTCACATCCGAGCTACACTAAATACGAGTAAATTATGAGGCGATATACATATAAATATATGTACTTTAAGACAAATATCAACACACCACCATTTGACTCTTGCTTGCCCTCGAGCAATGGGACTTTTAACCACACGCCAACACGTACATCTCAACTAGGGAAGAGCAATTTTATTTTTTTTCAACATACACTCTACCAATGACCATGGTTGATAGCAAACAATTAAATTATAACATATGCAATCACTTACAATTACCTTTACTTAATTATGACATTCTTCAAAAAGATTTACAACAAAGACAATGTGCTCATAACAATCCTAGCCTCAAAAGCCAACTCAATATCATAATGCACTCATGGATTGAACACCCAACATCATAGAGAAGCTAATAATGTTACCTATCCCTCGTGAAACCATGTATCTTCATAATAAGACAAGAGAGTAAGTTGAATCCACACATTCGAATCTCATGATCAAATATAGTTTAAGGACTCACATATATATAAAAAAAATCTCTCACTCTCACAAAGAAGTCACATGCATGCAAAAGGTATTATAGGCTTTCCCATAGTGTAAATTTCCACTAATGTAGACTCACTCGATCTAAAATCAATTAGGATTTTATATGCTTGTAATATGGGCTAAGGAACGGGAAGGATATATTTAGGATTAGTAGTTCACCCTCATAAGCATTTTAACACATCACATGATAAATTTTAAGCGCATATTCTTCAGTCCACTTTAATTTCACGCACAAGATCACTCCCCAAAATTATTCCCTCTTTATTTAAACCCTACTTTATTTTATACCACACTAGTAAGAACAAGACAACAATTTATGCATCTCTATTTTTCATTCTTTTTCTTCATCTTCTTTTTTTCCCCAGATTTTTCTGCTAGTGGTGTATTGTTCTACAAAACAAGTGCACATTTCTTTATTTCATTGGTTCCACTGAAAAACCACTCCGTACTTAGCCCTTACTTCTTCTAGTGCTCATTTCACAATTAAAGTGCTTTCAGAGGTAACAAGATTAAAATAATATCAATTAAGAACAAAAGGGTATAGGCTCGTAAGGTGGGCACGAAATAAAATTCTATAGGCTCAAAAGGATTAACTCGGGATAGCTTTTGTTTTGTGATAAGCATTAAGGTAAAAAAACATCAAAGAAGACCTAAAATCATTTTTCAGCATCACCTAAAATTTTGCTTCTACTCACATACCGGGCACGTTCTAGACTCAATCACAATAACATTGACTACACAAAACCTCTTTTCACACATGGCACATGACTCACTAAGGACGGTATTATTCCGACACTCAAGCAATGCAAGTATTCACATAGTCACAAGATATTAAGCATTAAGCACAAAGTGAACAATAGTCAAATAAAAGAGACATAAGCGTCACAAAACATGCTATCCAATTTCATCAAGGCATCATGAACAATTTCAAAACATTAAAAAGATACCCCATATGCCAAAGTATAAATACGCTACTATCAAACAAGTCAAAGGAGCCTAAGTTCATCAATCTTCTTCTTTTTATTTCCTAAACTCTAATCTACTAAAAAAACAAATTACTGCCTGGTTCAAACTACATCCCATGAAAAAGACCCGGGTACAAAGAAAAACCACGGGGGATTATTGCTACCTAAAGAAATATAAAAAGACATTATTTTTGGATTTTTTTTTCAATTTTTAAAATAATTTTATTATTTGTTTTTGTTGTAAAAATCACTATGCTAAGAAAGAATACTACAATTAAGCTTGAATAACACAGAAAATCACCCAAATATTCTCCTCACCTCACACTTAAAATTGTGCAATGTCCTCAATGTACACTGTAAATAATAAGAGGATAAAAAAGACTCCCTGGTAGGCCAAAGGCTGAAATATTAGCAGCTTTTAGGATACTCAGACTTCTCCTAAGTATGGTCATTTGTGCGGGCACTCTACACTTAGTACAAACTATCATTTTTGCACATGCCTAATGGCTTTGACCCCATGTTTCTACTTCTATAAAACACAAAAAATAACACTAAAAAAAATACAATAATAAGTAAAAAATAAATAAAATAAAAAGAAACAGTAGAATTGGGTTGCCTCCCAACAAGCGTTTAATTTATAGTTCCGACACGACGCCATTACTTTCACCACTTTTTCTTCCACTTTGAGGATATAAATTGCGCTCCCAATTTTGCATCAATTTTTCGGTCACGTTCATAAGGCGATGTTGTCAAAATAGAGGAACCAAGCAATATATATCGCATATTGCACTTCTTGACCCTTAAGTGAGGTATGTCATTTTGCCTTTTTAGTGTGGAAAATTTTATAATGTAAGTGTCTTGGTCTTTATCTATACATCTCTCCAAAGGGTCGATCTCCATGTCTTCATCCAAACCTAGTGTAGAAAAATGCTTAAAATGAGGACCAACACGCCCCAACTCCAAAACTGCATTATTTTTTATATTCTCAATACTATATACTCCCTCAACCTCGGCATCATCAACAAGAACATGGTCTAATGATTTGTATTCTCGTTTTAGCTCCTCAATTAGGCCTAGAAGGTTTTTTTCAGCTTCGCACAACTCATCACTAAATTATTGGATGTTACACGCATCAACCTTTGTACTCAAATTTGCATCCAAGTCGCAAATAGAGCTTCCAAATTAATTGATCTCTTGTCTAAAATCAATTCTTCATTTTATCATTTGTTCTTCTATATTTGAAAGACCATCACGGAGAAACTCATGAAATTTTATCAGTTGAGCTTGTTCCTCTAGCCAAGATTGGCTCACTATATTTGCTTCTTTAAAATTATCTTCTTGTGGGAACTTGGTCTCTTTAGGCACTTTTTCCGCCTCAGTCTTCATTCTCATGATTGCTGCACTAATTCTTTGTATAGCCTTTTGGTTTTCATCTTGGTGCTCGACTACTTGTCTCATCATGTCCATAATACGATCAACGCGTTCTATATCCTTCACTTCATTGCTCCTATCAAAATCATAAACATTATTAGAAACATTGTAATAAGAGATCTGAGAAGAATCACAAGAATTAGGACAACCATCCCAATGGCCACATTGACAACCACACACATTACTAATATTCCACTCATAAGATTGAGATTTATAATTTCGCCACAAGGGTGATCCTCCACAATATTTACAAAGATCACTAAAGTAAGAATAACCAACATTCAACCAATTATCATTTCAAGATGCCATGTCAACAAAGATAGTAAAATACTAAACTAAGCTAAAAATAAAAACAAAACTTGAATAGAAAGAAGGCAAAATACCTTAACACCCCCCTAAACTTGACACGAATTATTAGTTACAGCCTTAAACTATTCGTGGTCTTAATTACCCCCTTCAACTTGGCCTTTTGAGAGCCAATACACCCCCGGATGTTGATGTGGCAAAGAGTGTGGATGCACTCGCCTGCCACGTGGATTTTTCTGTATATGTGGCATTTTGTTTAAAACAAAATTATATTTTTACCATTTTAAGTATGTTACTTTTTTGGATAATTTTTATTGAATACAACTTATAATAAAATTTGGATATAACTACATTACTTAGGCTAAATTTTTTTATTTGGCTAAAAATAATAAAGTTTTAGTTAATCTTTTTTAGAATTTGATCTGAAAATAAAGGTTTATACAATTGAAATAAATAGTCATGTGTATTTTTTTTATAACTTTTTAGATGCCTTGACTATTTATTTTAATTGGCTATTTATAACATATACTCATGATAGTTATCTCATACTTTTTTATTATTTTTTTTCTTCTTGTAATCTTTTTGTCATATCAAAGATTCACATCTGTACTTGCAATTATCAATTTTTCAAATGAATATAATGGAATGATGTAATTAGGCAATTTGATATAAATACTTTATTTAGAGGTCCATTATTTCTTGTTAGAAGATGTCCATACATTTAAACATAAATTTCGAAATAACTAAATCAATTAATTTGAAATATCTAAGAAAACAAACCAAACTGAGATTATTTGGTTTGGTATTTCATAATCGAAAAATTGAACCGGAGTTTTTATAATCCAATTTGAAGTGCCTGATGTCAGATGAAACGAAAAGTCATATGTATTTTTTTTTTAACTTTTTATATGCCTTGACTATTTATTTCAATTGTATTAATCTTTATTTCAGGTCAAATTCAAAAAAAGATTAACTAAAACTTTATTATTTTTAGCCAAATAGAAATATTTAAACTAAATAATGTAGTTCTATCCAAGTTGTATTATAAATTGTATTCGAAAAAAATTATCTAAAAAAGTAAATACTTAAAAAGGTAAAAATATATTTTATTTTTTAAAAAAATGCCACGTATACAGGAAAAATCCATGTGGCAGACGAGTGCACCCACACTCTTTGCCACATCAGCGTCTAGGGGGGTAATGACTCTCAAAAAGCCAAGTTGAGGGGGGTAATTAAGACCACAAATAGTTTAAGGCTGTAACTAATAATTCGTGTCAAGTTTAGGGGGGTGTTAAGGTATTTTTCCTAGAAAGAAAGTAAAAGTCTAATGTAGAAAAAATAGCTAATTTCTAAGTCCAGGGCAACGGCGCCAAAAACTTGTTGCTCCCAAACACACACGCAAGTGTATGTGGTCGTACAAGTAATATAGGATTGGATGTCCAGATATCGTACCCACTGGGACTTGTGATTAACTATCAATTATATTAAACTCAAACAATTAATCTATTCAAGCGAATCCTAAAGTATGAATATTTAACTACAACTAATCTAGAGTAGCAAACTACGAGATTAAAGGAAAATAAGTCGGCAATATTAGAGAATTAGAGACGATATTCTAGAGTTATGAGTTAACTAACAATCCTGTTGAGTCTTTCACTCAAATTGTCTAATTAATTTATCTAGTTTATTGATTGACAGGGTTAATATTACTCGTAGCCTTCTCCAGAAGTACTACTCGCCTATTCAAGCTAATATATTCCTATGGAATTAGGATTAACTAGAATGCATTAATAATTCCCGTATAATAACCAAGCAAGCTGATTAGTTATATCCCCATCCTAACCGCAAATTCGTTCCTCGTTAATCAAGTTCAAGATCTCGCTCTACTCAATCTTATATGCAATCTAGAATTTCCTCTTCCGAGTTCAATCCTAGATTCGTAGATAGTATTCAATTGGTGATCAAACAATCAAATATAAGCACAAGATTGAATAAAAAAACCAATATAATAAAATAATAAGAATTCAAGTTTCAAACTACAACGTTTATGTAGCACCCCACAACTCTAGAATAAATAAACTATGAATTAAAGGAAGAGAAGATGAATTCTTGCTCTTTTTTGGCTCTAATTTCGCATCTTTCACCCCATATTGTCCTGGGATGATTCCTACACATAAAAAGGTCATGAATTAGCATAAATCCATACATTTCACATTCAAAATACACAAAACACGAGTAAAATATGAAGCGATATACATATAAATATATATATACTTTAAGCCAAATATAAATAGTGATGAAAATTTGTACCCTATAATTATGACCATCAATCAACCGTCGCAGTACGCAACTCGTTTCAATCAAAATATCATTGATTCAATCATAATATCAATAATTAATCGTTAACAAATGTCCTCTCGCATTGCCCTTAATGCTAAATTTCTTAATATTTCCCCGACTTCCGACTCTCTAACTCACGCTATCCTATTGGCTATTATTGTAAAAGAGATCATTCGGGCGCACGAGTTAAAGCTGGGGTTTACACTTTAAACCAAAGATTGATTCCCCTTTGGGATTAGTCAATAGCCTTAGACCAAAGTTTAGGATTCGGTTTTCTTTGGGACCACTTTTGTTGCATCACAAATAGTATATGTATTGGAATCATTATATTCATGATCTATGTTGTTCGGACACTACAAAAACGTTATAGAATACATGTTGAATTTACTAAAAATAGTGTATTTTTAGTGGACCCGACAAAAACGTAACAATTTTTTAGAGAATCCGCACAACATAATTCATAATTTATTTGTTGTCTTCCTTTAACTTGTTATTTTTATTAAGATGGACACTTATTCTAGAGTTATAATACTCCACGAACCCTCAGTCAAGTCTTGAGTTTATTATTAGAGGGTATCGGTTATTTGTATTAATAATTCCAGCTTCGTCCCAAAAATTACACTAAACTTTTTTAAAATGTACATTTTGTTCCACCTCCCAAATTTCCTTCAATATACAGGACCACTGCTGTCTTCTTTCTTTTGTTCAAATTTAGTCGATATTGGCTATGTTCAATAAAAGAACTCCATTTTTTTCTTCTTCTCAACTGCGTGTATAAAATAGAAAGTAGACAGCAATACTTTTTTTTGTTTAATGAACAAAGTTTCTAATTGGTTTGACTTGGTTCAAGACAATGCAATTTATATCATTTTAATTAGTCCCTCACTTTTCAATCTTTACTTGGTCTTGAGTGCCTCTAATTAACCTTAATCTTTTTTATATATGATCAAGAAATGCTTTTTGTAACTCTCAAACGGTCTGTGCAACTATAATATTTTTAAATAGGGGCTTTATTTTTTAATAGGCAAACATCAAGTACTATTGATGTTTCCTGAATCTGAGTGGAAGTAACTAATATTTTTTTAAAAACTAATTTATTAGTCTTGCATGATAATTGGGCCAGTTTGTGGAGAATTAAAAGAAGAAATGGTATATGAGGGTCATAATTGTATTATTTATTGATATTACATAATTTTTCCCCCCCACAAGAATACCTTATTCTTTTATGTACCCTTTATTATTTAAGAGAAGAGGTCAATAATTGTTACATCTTTTGCTGTTTCAAAATAACATTCCAAGATAATAAAGAATTTCCTAAAATTTTACATTAATATCTATGTATATTAGAACATACAGGAAAACTGATGATGTCAATTTACTTTGTTAAATTCAAAAAGAAACTATTTTCTCACAGTTAATTAGAAGTAAGCAATGTATCACTAGAGTTTATGACGGGAACGGTAAGTACTCTTCGTCTTTGACCAGAGGTTTCGGATTTGAATACTGTATGGAGTCTACTTTGGTGGGAGCGCTTTACATCTAAAATGGAGCTTCGTAGAGCAAATCCAAATTAGTGGGTTTTTGCATCCGTACCCGCTTTTTGTGCCACGTTTTAACTTATACCCGCTTTGTAAAAAAAATTGAATCCGTACCCGCTTTTGCGCATAACTTCAGCATGCGAGGCTGAAGTAGCAAAGGCAATCACGCAAAACTTCAGCTTTCTAGTAGACTGCTTGCGAACTTAAGATCTAGAGCTGAAGTTGTTGTCTTGTAACTAGGGAACTTCAGCATACGAGGCTGAAGTTCTCCAGTTATAAATACAAAAACTTCAGCATACGGGGCTGAAGTTCCCCCCAGTTACACTGGGGGTCTTCAGCCCTAGAGCTGAAGTTGTCTTTGTAACTGGGGAACTTCAACTTCAGCCCTGTATACTGAAGTTCCCCAGTTATAAAGACAAAACTTCAGCATAATGGATTATGCTGAAGTTACCCAGTTTACAAAGACAAAACTTCAGTTCTAGAGCTGGAGTTCTCTAGAGCAGAAGTTTTGTCTTTGTAATTGTCTTTATAACTTGGGAACTTCAGCTGTAAAGCTGAAGTTTGTAAATGGAAAACTTTGTCTTTGTAACTGGGGAACTTCAGCCCCGTATGCTGAAGTTTTGTCTTTATAACTGGCGAACTTCAGTTTAACTGGTGAACTTCAGCTCAACGAGGGGAAAGGAGCTGAAGTTATTTAAAAAGTGGGTACAAGTTAAACGTTTTTAAAAAAGCGGGTATAAGTTAAATGGGGGCGACCAAATAGGGTACCCCGTGCAATTTTTACAAAGTGCATACTAGATACCATAGGCGGATCTAGAATTTCTAGTACATGAGTGCAATATCACAAAAAGAGGAAAAAAATACATTAAATAGGAAATAATCCTTATTCACTTGGTAAATAACTCGACCTTCAACTAAGTGCACGATTCAACCTTCTTGGAGCAAGAGCGCTAACAGTTTAATATTATACCAACTTTAAAAATATATACATAAAATATGTGATTTTATGAAAAATCATAAGTTCCCCCGTTATCTCCCTATAAATTTGCCCTCCTTGATACCTAGGGGAAAACCAAAAAGGAGAAATTTGGGAGGAAATGATTATTATGTTATTTGTAGTTGGTGATAATTGATCATAAATCCAAAACAAGCACAAAATGATTTGGACACTACTACTTGCATGAATCTTTAATTTGAATTAGATTAATGAATATTCTCACCTACCAATTTGATAAAACATTGGGTTGGTCAAGTTGAGTATGTCTTTCAACACGAGGTCAAAAATTGGCCACACGTCATAATAGCAAGATGACTATTCACTTTTGTAAAACTAAAAAGACTCTTAATTACTAATAATTTATGTAAGTGGGAAAGAAGGAAACCAAGGGGAAAAAGTTAGGAAAAAAAAAACAAGAAAAAAAAAAAGTAAATGGTGGTTGGTGCCCAAACCCACGATCTTTTAGACCTATATAATCTCAGGATATTATACATAATTCTATCGCACTGAGTTTCCATTCGGAGCTGACAAAAAAGAACTCAAAATACCTTTAGCTCTCCAAGAATGGGAAGCTTATCATTTGAGAAGGTATTCTAATATTTCATCCAGTTTCTTCTCATCATTAATCCTATTCTTGTTTTTTGCTTCATCTTTCTGCATGGTTTCTAATATCTTGCCTTGAAGACAAAGGAAACCAAAACACAGAAACACACACACACACACGCACAAAACATTCTTTTTCTTATCATTTTTAGTCGTTTTTGCATGGTTATTTAGGTCTATTAATTCCTTCTAAATCATAAAAAGAAAAAAATTATTATATTCATGCTTTTGAAAATTAATATGGTTTATCTTGTGTGATATTAAAGGAATTTGAGCCATCGGCAGTAACTCCCAGAGGATTGGCACCACATGGTTTAATAGCAAATGGAGATTTTGGAGAAATGAAAAGATTAAAGGTGGCAGCACCAACTGCACCAAGGAAGAACTTGAATATTACAGTTACTGAGCCAGGGTCCAGAAATGACGGACCAACCCTCGACTGTATTTTGATGAATTATATTGATACTCTTTCCCAACGTATCAACTATCATATTGGTAATTCCTCTCTCTTTTTTTAATACATAATATTCTTTAACCAGTACTTAAGACAGAATTTTTACTAAGAAGGTCAATTTCTAGTGTACATACGTTAAAAAAGTATTGCATATACGGTATAAATTTTCGGCATGAACCCCTTCCGCCGCTCTGGCTCCGTGTTCCTTGGTATATATATATGTATATAATAAAATATTATGTGTTCAACGTATTTATGTATCTGTCCTTGTAGTAAATTGCTGACAAAATTGGCATGCAAGACGATTCTAAGTCTAGGTCTACTACTCGTTCCACGATATGGGGTTGACAATTTCGATCAAGAAAATACTCGTATTGAATAGGAGAATTTAACAAATAGTATTTGAGGCATATTTACCTTTCAAAATATTCGAAATGGACCCGACAAAATCATTATCTAAAACTATTACAGATTTTTTATTAGAGCTGTCAAAATGGGCTGATTCAATTCAGCTCAGCGTTATTTATAATGAAAAATTAATTACTTTTTTTTTATTATAATACTCTAAGAAAAAAGAATAACATATTTAATTATTTATGTGAAATTCCAAAATTTGAGTTGTTGAAATATTGTTCCATTTTTTTTATGTTTCAGGTTATCCAGTAAATATATGCTATGAGCACTACGC
>ML337713.1:0-16914 GCA_005239505.1 Nicotiana paniculata
CACTTTGGGAAGGGAAGTGCTAAAGGGCGGGCATGCTCGACTGAAAGGAGAGGAATGCTTCTTCACTTTCCTCATGGGCGCAGACTCCGTAATCTCTGGGTCGCCGAGGTTCCTTTTCTTTTGCCTCTTAAGATCCGCTATCTCTATGATTTGTGCCTTCGCATATTAGCCTCATACGTCTTTGATGTCCCTTTCTCCTGACGTAAGAAAGTGACACAAACTTGGCCAACTTTTTTCAAACATAGAAGTCAAGTTCCGTGCTACTTCCGTAAAAACACCTTGGACGAGCCTAACAATCATGTACCTGGAAGAACTTTTTTTTCAACCGCCGGAGGGTAAATACCATCCCTACTTTATCTCGTAATCACAATATCCGTGCAATTAAATAATTGAGTTGGATGGAGGATAACAGTCAAACTATCAAAGAGGTCCCCTACCAAAGAATTTGGAGTTATAACATTGATAAAATAAAGAAAAAACTAATATAGGAAATTTAACGGAGAAATAATAAGAATAAAAAAAATTGCTTAAGTAAGGTAGTCGCTTCTTCTTTTCAGTATACTGCTCTACGAGCAGATCAAATGAACATAAATCTTTCCGAATATCATGAATATCCTTCGCCCCTTATCTCCCCATCTTCCTATTTATAAGACACATCTTACTTCGACGTTTTCAATTTCCCATAGAATCTCCGGAGCTTTCCTAGCCACTATACTTTTGTTTTTTTATCTTATTTGTCATAAAATTGGTTTGATTTGCTTCACCTATGAGAACTTCTACCAATTCTTGTTTTATTCATCAAAGCTCATCCTAATCTCCGTCGAGATTACTACCTTAGCCCTTTCCTATCATCATTATAATGGACGTCGTCATTTATTGACCGATTTTTCGAGATTTTTCTTTCTTAGAATTGGAAGAAAAAGATTGAAATGACTGTTCCAAATTTCACCTATACCTTTTTTTGAGATTTAGACAAAAAAAAATCCGTTTCTTATGAATTTTTTATTATTCGTTGATAGATCTAAACCTTATGCCGTAGAAGTTGACATCAGGCTATTGGCCTTTTATCTACATCTTCCCTCGTAGAGTGGCATCTTTTATAAGAAAAGACTTTCTTAGTGGAACTAAAAAAAGAGTTTGAGCACTTTTGGTTGACCATTAGCCACGCGCGGCGGCTATGTGCATGTGTCCCAAAGTGACGTATATTTTTTGGTTATGGGTATACTCGAGAGAAAAGGTTTGGAATTTGACCTCCCCTTATGCTCTCTAAAAAGGGGTCATGGACTCTTTTTGGTTTAGGATCTTCTTTCTTAATTTAATTATTTATTGAGCCTGGTGTGGAACCACCATCATTACACATTCATTCTTGGTCTGGCTATTGGTCTAGCGAGCCTTCCTAGCCGCCTAGAGTGCCGCCTGCCTGCTGAAGACCGTAATGTAAGTAACTCAGTGCTCCATACGGGGGAAATGAAAGAAGAATTCGTTCGGATCCTCCCACATGTTCAATATTTTTTAGCAGTTTCCTAGAGATCTTTATCATTAATGCAACCTTCATTTTGCTCATTCATGGAGTTGTATTTAGTACCACTAAGAAATACCATTATCCACCATTAGTAAGTAATGTGGGTTGGCTTGGATTACTTAGTGTTTCGCGCCTAGGAGGGTAGCACACTTTGATATGCGGAGGAGCTATTATCATCCAACTTCCTAACCTAAAGCCGCATTGGGTTTAGATCGAAGGGAATCATAGCATGGGGGGACGTCTAATCCTTTCTCCACCGCAAGGCTGGCTAATCGTACGTAGCAAGCTCTCATACCCTTGGTTCTGGAAAGCTCATGACTCTGAACACTATGTTGAATGTGCAACCGAGACTACACTACGTAGGTACTTGTGCAGGTGAGGCATTGGTCAGTCCTAGAAATGGAGGCAACGTCACGAGGGGTTAACGATCAGACGTGTTGCAACCTAGGGATCACCAGGTAACTCTTTTGATCTATAGGGATCGGGGGGGGGGGGCATAGCATAATTCTTCTTGGAGGAAGGTTGTTTTCCTAGGTGATCGTGAATAGCCAGGATGAAAGAAAGGGCGATTGATGATAATGAGAAAGGGCGTCGCGTCTGGACGGGCGGAATGGATGAGCGAAAGGTGTCATGCCATGGAGTGGGGAATAGCCCTCGTCTCATTTAAGACAACTAAATTCACCTCGAGGTGCTGCCGAGGAACTGAGGGACCTTCTCGAGCACATGATAGGTAATTGATAGATAGAGCTAGCCTATTCCTTATGGTAAATCACTGATCCGGGCCAAATAGATCTAACCTACGCCACCTGGATTTATCCGGTGAGATTTCTATCATACAACCAAAGACTCCCCAAGACAAGGTACAACTGTTGGGAAAGGGACATGATCAATAGAAGCTGGCTGGATCCGGGCTGGGATAGTGCCGCCCATTCTTAACCAGTTCCGAAAGGGTCCGCTCATGCTGGAGGGAGCATCCCCACTTAGTTATCGGTCCGCTAGTTCATGCAAATCCGAAGAATTTATCACTGACGAGCCAAATGTAGGGAAACTTGCACGTGTGGTTATGGCCGAGTTTTCCTGGGGTATCTAATAACCTTGCTTCTGCTCACCACTGGCGCACCTCTCTTAACTATTTCCTATTTATTCTGGAATAATCTTTTTAGGAGGGACAATTTTACGTATTTCTGCCAAATCTTTCTTTATTAAGTAGGGCTGGTACCATTTCGATGTGTTTCAATTCTTTCGAACAAGAGAGGTTTGATGCTTTTGAATCGATTGTATTAATTCCACTTCCTACTCGCGGTATGCTTATTATGATCTAAGCTTATGTTTCAATTTCCATGTATTTAGCTATTGAGCCTCAGAGTTTATGTTTTTATGTGATCGGAGCATAAAAAAGAAAGTCTCAATTTTCTACGAAAGTCGGCTCAAAATATTTGATCTTAGGTGCATTTCCCTCTGGAATATTATTGTTTGGGTACAAATGGACAACTACCGATATCTATTAATATATTTTCTTTGAATATTCTTTAGAAATATATATCTATCTGTCTATATTGTAAATTATCGGATCAAGTATTACTTAGATGTGAAACTTGCAGGCCTCATAGGTTGTAATATTTTTCTTATGGGGAGACGAAATCAAAGAATATATAGACTAGTAGAGACCCTCTATGTAGTTGTCTATCTAGGGCGATTCCCCTAGGTATAATTCCATGACTTATGACGAAAAGGGAGTCGGCGTGGCGTAAAGTGAAGATTGGGGGGAGTAGAAAAATTCCCTTATGGGGTATTCCGAAGGTGTAACCTAGGCACGAAAAAGGAGCCCGATACTTCAACTAGAGGAGCGACCAGTTGGTTCACCAAACCCCGACCCAGCGTCACACATCCTCCAGGTCCGAAGGAATCTAGTTCCCAACTACCCACTCCGCCCGGATAATTATAAGAAAAATGGAAAGAAATTTCTTATTATTATATATAGGCCAACTTGACAAGAAACCCTTCCTCTTGATCTGCGATGCGAAGAGAAAGATTTCTTTTTTATGACTTCCACTTATCGATCGCGACCTAGAAAAGTGACCGATCAGCGCAGGGCCCTATTGATAAATGAAATAAAGGGTTTATGAGCCCTAGCCCTAAAAGCCCACAACTGTGTAGAGTAGAACGTTCAACACCTGCGACATAAACCCATTTTAAGCCTATTGGTCCTAGTATCATAGGCGACCGAACGGCCGCCCCCTAATTACTAGACCAACCTGCTATAATAATTTCATAAACACCTAGCGAAGATATGGAAAACAAATAAAGTAGTCCTATATTCGGGCCTGACAATACCATATCATAATCAAAAGGTACAACGTCCCGAATGACCAGACTTAACATAATTGTCTCCACTGGAGCCATTCTAAAAGGGGAGAAATTAGCACTACTTGGTGAAATAGGTTCTTTTAAAATCAATTTTAAACCATCTGGTAAAGGTTGTAAAAATCCAAACAATCCCACTACATCAGGACCTTTTGGACGTTGCTCAAAAGCCATAACTTTACATACAGCTAGCACTAAAAAGGCTACTCCTAGTAGAAGTGGTAGAATTATTCCAAGTATTTCAGCTGGAACAACTATGTACATTTTATTTTCTATTCACTTATGATCTGGCCTGGTCGACCCAATCATGATATTGAATGAGGGAGCCTTTTCTAAAAAAAAGAATTCTTGCAACTACGAAAACCACAACACAAGCACTCCATTTCCATTCAGTCTATCCAATAAAAAAATTTACCATAGACCACTACCCCCCTATTTTTTTCAATTCCTTATCTATATTTTGCCAGGTTAAAGAGTCCCCGCTCTCCATGTTCTTGAGAAAGTTTTTCAGCTTGCTGACCAGGGTTGGCAGCTCAATTTAGTTTTCGAGACCCCATAACATAAGAAATTCATGGAGTGCTAAAGACCCTTTAGAGATAAGGGCCACTTTCTTGTGGTACTAATTGCAAATGAGCAAGTAGGGGGTGACAACTAAAGAGGTAGCGAGACTGACCGCAATTTCAGGAAAAAGAAATTCGTTTTGTTTAGTACGACATTGCTTCACACCTCGCAGTTCTTACACCTCTCGCCCATCTAAATTCTATTCAAAAACCTTGTCCGAAAACTTGTCGAGAGAAGGATTTCCCGTGGCGCAGAAGTTCTTCCATACCAACTTAGCTGCCCGACACTACTATTGGCATGATAACTGGTACACCAAAGGTGACCCATCCCAGTCCTCTCGTACTACAGTTCGCTCTTCGCAGTTTTCCCTTTAACACCTACGGTATACAGGAATCAAACTGTCTCGTAACATTCGAAACCCAACTCAGGTACCACTTGAATCGGCGGACAACCAAACCCTTGGGACCTTCTTCAACCCCAGGATGTGATGAGTCGACATCAAGGTTCCAAACGACTCCATCGGTCAGAGCGCTTGGGAGTCATCAGCCTGTTATCCCCGGTGTACCTTTGATTCTCTGAGCGAGAGTCCTTCCACACGGGACTCCCGGATCACTATGTCCTACATTCATCTCTATTCGACCAGTCGGTCTCATAGTCAGGCAGGATTATACCATTACGCTCACGAGCAGAATCTTGGCTTGAAATTACCTTCGCATTACTCTGTTACTCTTTGGGAGGCATCCAATTAAATACCCACCTCATAGTGTCCCGCCTCTTCTCGAACAATCAGTGTATAGTTTATGCATCGTTAGACAAAAGAGTGGTTTTACAGGATTGGTCGTTGAGTGTCACCACCTCATACTTATCCTAAACATTCAATTAAGGTTGTCATTACAAAGCTATAGTTAACGTGCACGAGGTCTTACCATCTAGCCGTTAGTACTCCGCATCTTCACGGAGAATTAAATTAGCGGGGTAGTCCTTACACCATTCGTGAAGGTCGCTACTTATGCGATAAGGAATTTCACTACCTTAGGACAATTAGAGTTACTGACGCCGTGTACCGGGGCTTCCATTCAAAGCTTATAAGACTTCTCCTTCCGACCTTCCAGCACCGTGCATGTGTAAGACTTAATACATCGTGTTACCACTTAGGAGAGTCTTATGTTTGTAATAAACAACCGCTACCCCTTGGTATCTGCCACTTTCCTAATCAAAATATAGGATAGCACCCTTTCTCCCAAAGTTACGGGGTCATTTTTCCAAGTTCATTCGACATGGTTCTCTCAAGCGCCCTAGTATACTCTACTTTTTCACATGTGTCGGTTTGGGGTACGATCAGTTCACCACGATGATCGCCCTCAAAATTCAAAGTTTTTTCCTAGAGGTTTCAACCTTGTTGACTATCACAATAGTCCCGACTATAAATAGACTCGTAACTATGGAAAGGCGGTACACTCTACTCTCTCGCGACCCCTACTCTAATCAAAAGACTAAAGGCCCCTACTGAAGATAGGTCACCTAACTAAGACCGAGAGTTTCGCCTTTTAAAGCGCC
The DNA here is from genome assembly GCA_005239505.1 of Nicotiana paniculata. Taxonomy (NCBI): domain Eukaryota; kingdom Viridiplantae; phylum Streptophyta; class Magnoliopsida; order Solanales; family Solanaceae; genus Nicotiana; species Nicotiana paniculata. The sequence goes on from ML337713.1 coordinate 6,005, forward strand.
AGTCACGTAGGGCAACCGGGCCAGGCCGAGTCAGAAAGGATTTGATAACTCAAGGTTCATATAGGGGAAATGAAAGTGCGGGGAAGAGGGGGCAGCCCTCGGTTCGATCATCCAATTCGATCCAACAGACAGGCATGGTTCTCTAGTAAAAGCAACTTCGTCACTTTTGTGTACCCGTCTGACGGCAGCCCTTTCGGGGGTTCCTTAGGGACCGATTCACTATGTGTAGATTGATTGAACGCAGAAAACCTTCCACTTGCAGGGGATCGTGTTTTTTCACAAGATTTTTCGTTACTCATGTCAGCATTCTCACTTCTAATATCTCCAGGTCTTGTCACCAAAAACATTCCCCGATTGACAGAATGTTCCGCTACTGACACTTGAAAAAGAAACTTTCAAATTCTTGTCGCTTCGGTGAATCAGTTGAGCCCTGATACATTTTTGGTGCCACGGAGATAGACTAGTGAGCTATTATGCTTTATTCAAAGAATGGCTACTTCCAAGACCACCTCCTCGTTGTCATCGCTCGATCACTTCCTTTTCAACTAAGTGATTGCTTAGGGACCTTATCGTATGATCTGGGTTGTTTCCCTCTCGACTTTGGATCTTAGCACCCAAAAAGTCTGTCTTTAAAAACGATCTTGGCATGTATTCTGAGTTTCCCTGGGGTTTGTAAGGCAAACTGAGGCCACCCTAGCCCATTGAGTGCTCTACCTCGAGCCATCGATATAATACACTCTACTAAAATAGATTTCGTAGAAAACCAGCTATATCCGATCTTGGTTGGACTTTCACCCCTAGCCACAAGTCATCCCCGTATTTTTTCACATATGTGGGTTCGGTCCTCCAAGGCCTATTAAAGCTCTCTTCAACCTGCTCATGGCTAGATCTATTAGTTTCAGGTCAAATAGGAAGAACTAGAAGATTCCACCTCTGGAAAGGGACTTCACCTAATGGCTTAAGCCGGTGTTCCCATTTCCTTGCTGATCCATCATGCAAAAGGTATGCGGTTAGAGTGATTGCACTTTACCTAAAGTGAAGGATCTAAGAATTGCTCCTTCGACTGATTGTTCGCATCAGATCTCAAGTTCTCTATTGCACACCCTAAATAGTGTTCTTTTCACCTTACCCTCACGGTATTTGCATTCTATTGGTTATTGAGGAATAATTAGGCTTAGATGGTGGTCCTCGTTTCTCTTGTAAAATAGTCCAGAATTAGAACATGCCGCATTTTACTGGGAAGGATCGAACCATGGGAACAAATTTACAGGGCTATCCCCTTCTTTGAATCTTTTCACAACTAGAGTTCACTACGCGTGCTCCTTTAAAGGGTGGCGTCTTTAAAGCTTACCTTATTAGAGAAAGGTTTGGAACCCTAACCAACATTATGGATTTTGGAGTTTTCGCCCCAACGTTAGGGGGTCGTTAGACCGTAGCTTGATGCTGAAAAATGTTGCTAGGCTAGCGCAGCTCACTTTGCTCTTCATGATCTGCCCCCATACTCAACCTCAACATATTTAAAAAATACCTTTCTCCTATTCTAAATAAGGTAATCCTCGAAGACATAGCTTGCTTATTTTTCCATCATCTAATCCACAACAAATCGAATGAAACCTGGCGAAAAAGAAGTGAACACTTTGCGGAGGAAAGAAGCTTCGTGTTTGTTTTTCTTCAAGCCCCCAATCCGGTCTCGCTCACCGCTACTAACGGGGTGACGGTTGATTTCCCTTCCTTTAACTACTAAGATGTTTCAGTTCACTAAGTCTGAAAAGTCCAAAAAGTGCAGACTATCCAATCAGAGATCCACGGATCATAGACTGTATCTCCCTATGGCCTTTCGCCTCTGAAAGCGTCCTTCATTCGCAATGCCCGAGCATCCATCCAATGCATTCTTTTCGATCTTGCACCCTACATAGGCTTGCAACAAGTGGTACACTGAACATCAACCCAATCTCGACAAAAAAAGGAAAAGCAAGTACACCCTTAACGGCCTCTATTCCTGACGTGAACAGTCGCTTTCTTGGAACTAATTCATATGCACTTTCCATTCGGTAGACTTCACACACTAGATAAACAAATAGCTGAAGCATGCGATAGAAAGTGAAAAGATGAATTTGTTAACTATGGGTAGTTCAGGTGCGCTTAAAGTCAACTACAACTAGAAGGCATGTCGATTTTACAAACAGTAAACCTTTGACTTTGACTGTGAAAAACAAAAAATAGGCACACAATAGTTTAGAGTAGAAGGAGTGAAAGCCACTACACTGTAAGGAGAGGAGCTCTAAGTTGGAATTCAATAGTCTAAGAAATGGTTATTTGTGCGTAACAGCTACTGGTGTCATCACCCTGCAAAGAGGTGGACTCGATCAAGACTGAACACTAGCCCTATTTTGTAGACGGGTTGGGATCGGCATTCTATCTCGATGAACAAAGTTCCACTAATTAGGCAGGGACAAGATTCGAACCTGCAATCTTCAGGTCATGAGCCTGATGAGTTGAACAATTCCTCTACCCCGCTTCTTCCCCTTCTCTTTCGAACTCCGAAAACCAAGGTTCGACTTGCATGTGTTAAGCATATAGTCTGAGTANATCCACAGCTTTGGGCAACCCCTTCCTCTTCCTCTTATCTTTCATTTCAAGAATGTAATTTAACTTACCGGGCTGACTTAGTAAAGTAGCAATCATTAGCTATCAACTGTTCATTGTCAGAAGTGGAAGAGGGCATAGCTTTGATTGCTCAAGTTTCCCTCTCATGGTTGAATGTGAAAAATAATTACTTTTTAGGAACAATATTAAAAGGATGATGCTTCCCTTGTGCCTTATCAATCATTAATAATGAAGATCGTGCTAAAGGTAACTACTCTTTGCTCACCCTGTGAAAGGCATAGTAGGTAAAAAAGCTATTGGTTGCTTTACTTCCTTACCTCGGGTAGGTTGAAAAAGCAACTAAGAAGAAAATTTTTATTTTCTCTTGCGACCTTCCACGCCAAGGAGGGTTGAAGGGATCTATCTCAATAGCATTTAACGAGGGGAAAGACACATTCTTTATAGCCGTTACGAAAGCTCACGAAGAGAAAGAGGTCTTTACTTCTTGACTGCGTGAATCAGGTCCAGGTCTTGCATTTGGATTTCCTGCTATTGACGTCCCGTCGAGTTAGCTAGTTAAGGGTGGAAGGGATTTAGGAATGAATAGCATGCAAAGTCCTTGCTAGGAATTCCGGGTAACTTTCTGTATTCCTTAAGGTTACAGGTGAAGTTGACTTCCTGCGGTAGCCCCTTGGACCTTAGACTCTTAAGGGTTGGGTTGTACTGGCGGGCTCTTGGGTCATCTGGACCCATATCTGGTAAAAGTGGTGTCCTGGTTGTCCCCACACCCCCTTATCATGTGTGTCTGTGTGAGCAGTTTGTGCTAGCATTTTGGCGCTCACCTTATGGTTCTCTGTACTCTTTTACCGAGATGCCCTTTAAAAAGATTTTTTCTTGCATTAGAACAAGATCCACTATACTAGATTTAGCCAATTTGGGTGCGGATGGGGATTTCCCAATAGATTCCACAGATTCGGGTTTGGATGCCCCTGCGAATAAATATATGGATAGGGATGCCAATTCAGATACAACTAGAAAGGCTCCTTTGAGTGATTCATAAACCCTCGTCGGGATAAACAAGCAAGGGTTTCATCCTCTACTTAAGGGAATGCTACTTCGAGAAATGCTGCTTCAGGATAAACTAGATATGTTGCGAGAGAAATTGGATATTTTCCTATGGTTTGGACCCTTTCACTCGAGAACTCAAAGGGGGAAAGAATTCTTCAACATAGTCAAAAGAAGGTAGCCTACAACCATTAGATCCCTAGAAAGAGGAGCAACTAAGAAGAGAGGGGTATAAAAGAATGAAAGGAATGTTTTAGATCTGGCTCTTGTTGTAGGTTTCTAGCACGCTAGGTTAGCTAAGAAAGGTATTCTATCTCTCTCTTTTTGTTGTTCGGCTCGATAGAATTGTTTAGAATCCTCTCCTAGCTTCGTCTTTCCATAGATATGCAGACTGTAAAATATCTACCAGAGAGCAGGGTTGTTCCAAGAAATAGAAGTTTTTAAAGGCTTGACTAAGTAGTAGATACGGGATTGAGGGGCGCAGGAGTAGGGTTTACAAAAAGAAGGATCCTGGTTGTACAGTAAAGTTAATGCTATACTCAATTCTTCCTCCCGGCTTCCTTTCTATTCTCACTCTCATCCGATTGATGTATGAAATTGGAGTAGAACCGCTTTCCCTTACTAGGTTTAGGAATTAATAATTCTTCAAGAAGACAAGATTAACCCAGATCAAAAGAAAGCTTCTTATCGTGAGACAAATTAAAAGGAGAAAGATCTATATCAGATGGCTTACACTTCCCTTAGAGAAGAAGAGAAGAAAATCCATAGAGTTAGGGAAGGGAAGCCTCACAATGAGGGAGACTTTCTATCTTTCATAGGCTCTTCGATAGCGAACATAGTGGATTAGTTAGTAATGGCTAAGGTAAACCATTCAAAAAGTAAGGACTCCCCATACTCCCTCAGTAAAGAAGAAGATATCTATCTAATACCATTCTTATCTTTCTTATCTTGATCTACCGGTCTGGGAAGACCCTTAAAGAAGTAAAGAGAGAACTCAAAGAGCAACTGCAAACTAAGAGCGGACAATAGCAGAAGATATATCGCTTTCTGTTTCTGGTCAGTCTGCCAAGGGTAAATCCCGGTAAAGGGAACCCGCTCTTGAATTTAATCATACCCACCAGTAAGCGCAGTGGATGCTCCTTCATACAGGGTACAAAGAGGCAAGTGATAGGCACTACTCATCAGAAGAAAGCAACTATGCATATAGAAAGAGTAAAACAATGACTCTGACTAAGTAAAGAGATGAGGTTTTCCTTTCTTATATATTTTCCATACCATAACTCTAGACTTGTGCCCCTATTCAAACTATGTTTCAATCATACCACCTTTGTGGGTTGTTCTCAATTCACATTAAGAACTATTTACAAAGGTTGTGTACCTTAGCTCGGGTAGGTGGTGCTGGGTTCCGTGTCCTTGGCAGGCTCGAGCATCAGAGATCTGTTCATTAGGAACGTATTTTCTCGATGTGGACCAAGCTACGACTTCCTTTTTAGCTTTGTCTTGGAAGAGGTCAGCCTTTGAGCCCGTATTGAAAGGGGATCTTGATTTTTTTTATTATAAAAAAAACCCTAGGAGTTATGTCTTATTCCCGAGAAAATGTTTGATCTACCTAGTCTAGGGACTTCTTGTAAGGGCCCCTTATTTATGGAATGGGCAATGTGTTAAAGGATAGCTTAGGTACTGCAGTTGGTTTGGAATTAGACTGCCTTAATATCAGACATCAAAGACAACATAGAATCGAAGTCCAAGACATGAGTGATAATGCTAGAGAACGTATCCTTCTTGGCAAGGCAAACAACTTTTGCCAAGGTTCCGAAGGAAAGATAGATCTGAACTAACACAATCACTATAACCATCCCTCTTGTATGTATATAAGTTTTTCAATGAAAAGAGGGGATTATGATTACCTAAGAGCGTGTCAGAAAGATGGGTACGAAAAGTGAGTAATGGTGAAATTCTCTACCACAAGCTCTCTGAAGCGAGGATGCACAATGCTTTAAATAGAAAGCGCAATGCAACATCCCTGAACGTCGGGCCGTCCACATTATCATAAGAGAAAACAAGTGTAGAATCAGTCGGGGGACCTAAGAGGCAGATCCAATACATGACTCCTTAGTACGTCAGTGGCTATTAAAGATCGCTTTGTTAAGCAGTGACTTTAATAACCAAGAGTCTTCTAAAACTCTCTGCCACAATCTAAAGAACTGAATTACCTTGCGCCAGTATCATTTCGCTTGAGGTAGGAACTCCTGTTTACCACGAGACAATTATTCCTTCTTATAGATATCACCGAAAAAGCGGAGGACTAAGAAGAATTTGTCTCGCTCACGCCCAGGAAAGAAAAGATCAGATCAGCAACGTCTTTCGAGTAAAGGATTTTTTTGCTTTTTATTATTCCCTCGGAGTTGAGTTATAGCTAGCAGATGGGATCTAATTAATTAGAGGAAGGGATGGTGATTAATTGATACAACCTCTTCTGTTCTTTCAAATCGCATCTCTCAAGTAAGAAGAAAAGGCCCCCCATGGAGCTGTGGGAAAGCAAGGGCATATCAGGAAGAAGAAGTATAAAAACAGTTAACCTTTCTTCCTTTCATGAGTCATAGATCATCTAGCCATAGACAAATCACATCTCATTAAAAAGGCAGGTATTTGTTTTAATTTAGGATCTTTTTTATTTACCTTTAAAGCATCCTATTCCCCATTTTGATTTTTTTTTGGAATCGTCTTCTTTTAAATAAGATCTTCTCCCTTGTTTTTCCCTCTTCCTATGGTGAAAACCTGTTAAGTGGTTTCCAAAAGCTCCCAATAGTCCATGTAGCAACTTACGCTTAAATTATAATAAAGTAAGTAGGAAGGAGCGAAAGCTACTCGACCAGACGGGAGAGGCGACTAAAGGAAGATGGTTCACCTTCTCTCCTCCGTTACAAAATAGGTCGTTCCAATCCCAGATGCAAATATTCCTAAACTGAAGTTAATGAGGAAAATTTCATCTTATCCTTCAAAGATCGATCTGATAATTTCGTATATAAGGTTTTACATAACTAGCCCTAAAGGTAACTTAAAATCCTCAAGCTCTTCTAGATACATTTTCTCGGGATTTTTTCTTTCATTAGAGTGGTATCAGAGCTATATTCTCAAGATTACATATAGAATAGTTCCACTTACGATTAGTCGTAATTATTTATTTAATAGTTAGATTCGAATTTACCCTGATGAAATCCTTTGTGGGCTTAAAAAAAGAAAGATATCCTTAAAGAAAGCATTACACATGAAGAAGAGTAGGCCTGCTTCTTTCAAGGCCACTCTACTGAATTCCTGACAGTAAATGAGTTGAATACTTGACCCTGGAAATACCCCGAGAAAGAGGGATCTCCAAGATCCACGGGAGATATGCCTTTTGTAGGTGATGAAAAGGTGTAGTTATTTCACTACAGATAGACTAAACACCGTAGTAAGAACTACATATCTCAAAGATTGACTCAAAGGTATACTTATCTTACGATATAAGTGGATTACCCGCGATATCGAAAACCATGAGAGATAAAGCAGAACTGGTCATCCATTGCATCACGATGTCGAATAATCTTTCGATGAAATGACGGTATGATGCAAGGAAGACTCGTCCGCGTCAATGATATAGCGGGTGATAATTCTTTGACTCCAGAGATGGCCCCATCTCGACTGTGGATCTAATCAGCTCCATATGACCGCTAGAATCTACAGTGAAGCTTCCGGCTATAGCTTCCACTGCAGGACAAGAGTTTAAGTGAGTGCTTCAGATTAATAATCTTCGACACTCTCAACCTGGTTTGGATCATTTGACTATGGCTCCGATCATGAGGGTCCAAATTATGGTCTCCATATCGCCTTGTTTATTAATTATGTTCGGGAAAATCAAAATTTGCATAAGTTATAGGTATAGCTCAGGAGATGAGATTTGATCCGCATCATCTAGAACTAAAGAAGCTTCGAGGTCTTTATTTTCCATTATATTCTACATATGGAATTAGAACCGGGAAACACCATGATCGTGATTTGATCATCATTTGGTGGTGAGAAAGCACGCCTTGTAAGGAAGGGGGAGCATTACGATGGATCAAGACAGCAGTCTGCCCTCTAATTGAGGGTTCTATGGAAGAAATTTGGCACTGAACTGAGGTTTAGTAGGGCTTATCACTCGGGATGGCCAGACTCCAGTCGTCGGTTTACTGGAAGACTTGCTGAAGAGCTTAATGCAAGGGATACTAAGCAAGGGGGATAAGTTCTTCCAACTGTTGAGTTTTCCTATTAAAACAGTGTGAATTGGCATATGTTAAGTAAATGGGGTAGTAAGCATTCGAAGTGGTGTAGTGTAAGAGGACTAACAATAAGAGGGAAGCACATCGATCAAAGCTTTGTTTTTGATCCACTTGGTTTAAACGAAAGAAGAGATATTTCTTGCGATTCAGTTCCTAGAGAGTTCCAAAAATATCCTTCCAATATGAGAGCGAGACAAGCAAGCCTGAATCCGTCCAATGAAGTAAGTGATGCTTGCTACGATTAATATCTGAACAAGACCTTGACTTTGAATTTAGGCGATGGGTGAGACCCCTCTCCCGCGTGATTTGATCTTTCTCCCATTTGCCGAGTTGAGCTATCACCCTGATTAGAATAGATATACACGGCCCCTCTACCACTACTTTAGTCAGATTTCTATCTCTTTCTCCAACCTTTGATGACCCTCCTGCAGGAAAATCATCGAAGTCAAGAGGTGATGGGCCGTATCTTCCGATATCGATATCTGATCCCTCAGCTAAGCTACAAATTCCGAATTTCTTCCTGAAGCTAAAGTAAGGGCAAGGTCCCAATTAGTTTTTCCATTCTTTCCTAGTTATCTATTCCCTAGTCATATAATCATACCATTCTGCCATACTATTTTCATCATTCACTCCACATGGAAAATCGTCTAGCTAGGGAACTCTTCATCAGAAGATTCCTCATATTATTATTTTCGTGAATTTGATGTAGAAGAAGTTCACCTTGCCTCCCTTTATTAAGTATTGGGCTCAGGGTGAACCCCTAACCTAAGAGTTCTGGTTATGACGAGCCGAAAACATGCCCTCTAGATGCCTTACAACCATCCTTTTATCCTATTACCGCTTATGCATACTTCATGGCTGATAGGCCTACAGACGCTTGATGCCCCAGGATAGCCTTACTTTTATGTACCCCCTCCTTCCTTAGATCAGGTTAGCACTTATGCTGCTTCGCACAGTTATATTCAATCAATTGTAGAGAGAGAAATTGAATCAATCGTCATCATTCGCTCGTGTGCTAAAGGCTCTCTTACCACATGTCGCCATTCCATCCTTTTTCGAAAGGGTAGATATTTTTCCCCTCGATTCATCGAGATTTCAAGTTGACATCTCGAACATAATCTTGTTGTTATAATGGCGTTGACAAATGACTTTGCACGCTTTCTAGGCTTGACTCTTGTGGGATGTGGTCATCCGCCTCGAACTCTTTTTGTGGGTATGAAAACTTCCTTAGGTCAGTAGACATCATATTCATCTCTACTGCTCCCCCAAATGGTGATGTCTCGATTCTTATTGGTCGGTCTGCTATCCTAAACAAACCTTTGTCCAAGCTTTAGAAGACAAGTGAGTCTTAATAACATAAGCGAGAATGCCGAGGTCTTGTCAAAGCCTCTTCAATCATTGAATCATTATTTAGAGCTTTCTCTCACATGCCTCTGTGGTCAATGGGATAAGCAAAAGATAACACACCACCCTGCTTGGCTCAAGCCGAGGAGTTCCAGTTCTTAATATTTGGAAATCTTAGTGCGCTATTGCACCTTCTAGAAAGAACAGTTGAACTACCATTTGCTCGGGTTCAGCCTTTACTTTGAATTAGACTTAGGCTTTAACGTTGCTTCTTCCTAAATATCAAGTACTAATAGATTTTTGACTGATGCAAGGATTTAATAGACAAGAAGAGACGGCTGAAGGAAAATTGCATATTTCTATTCAAAGAAAGTCGTTTCTTTTGAGTATCTTTAGTGAGCCTATAGATGGAGAACCCACAGAGCCCATAAAATCCCGATTTAGATTAAAATAGGTCATTCCGTACCTTTTACTCATGGAACGAGAAGACTGATGCCACTATCGCTTCTTAGCTTTGCTTTTATATAATCTGTTTGAATCGAATGAAGGTTATACGACTTTTTGACTTTGCAAGAGTAGTTTCATCGGTGGACGGGAGGGAGAAGGTTTGGAACACCAATTCCTCTCCGAAAACACTAACTTCCCAGGAAAAGAGAAGCTTCCTTCCTCTTACTTCCTTTATTCGATGCGGCTATTCATCTAGTTGTGTATATAAAGAAGAGTTCTTTCTTCATTCAAGGAAGGGTTCCAAATCTATTATAAAGAATATGTATTCCTCTGATTCCTCTTAAGCGATGTCTGGATCTCAGATGTCTATCTCTTTCTCTTTCAGTTCTTTCTATAGTGGAAAGGAAATCATTCCCCTCGTCGTAACTAAGATGCCACTGGATCAACTCCTGAAGGAATTCCTTACCAATAAAAAGAGGGAGAGGAGGGAGAGGGTTTCCCTGAAAGCAAGCAATCCTGAAGTCAATGGAAGAAGTCCTTACCATTGAACTTTGACTTTATATATATATATATATTATTATCACTTTTTTTCTTTTTTTGTAAACCCAAGTTAGTAGGTTGTTTCTGATAAATACACAAAAGCAAGTAGTGTACCGTCTCCTATCGGGACAGCCAGCCCAGTCGGCATCGGAGAATAAAAAGAAGGTGGTTAAAAGTCCTTGAGTGATGGTTAGGCCAAGCCCAAGAAAACCCTTCATATACCGTAAGATTCCTTTTATGGCCTGGAGATATATGGTGGTGAGAGTGAGGTATTGAAGGGAGCCAACAATGCTACAATATCCCGTGGTATCAGAGAGAGGAAAACCCTCGTATGCCGAGAGCTTTAAGCCAGACGCAAGGGGTGTGGGACATGGCTTGGAGTCTTGCAAATGATTTCGAGTAATTCCAAGGTCTATTTAGTGTGAGTCAAAATTAGAGAAGTTGATATATGTTTGACTTTGATTCCTAAGAAAGAAATGAAGATCACCGTTATCTTTCATGGCGAAGTGCGTACGTAGTCGTTGAATGAAAGATGGGGGAGGAGCTGAAAGCAACTCTATAGTAGGATTCGACTTTTTCCACTATTCCATATAATAAAATAATATAAATAAAGAAGTTGTTTTTTATTTT
>ML337714.1:0-34868 GCA_005239505.1 Nicotiana paniculata
TTTCGCCAATTCAAGCCTAATCCTACTCCGGACCTCCGAATGACATTCCGAACACACTCCTAAATCCCGAATCACCTAATGAAGCTATCTGAGCCACAAAAACTACATTCCGAGATCATTTACCTATAAGTCAACTTCCGGTTGACTTTTCCAACTAAAACACTAATCTAAGAGACTGAGTGTCTCATTTCTCATCACAACCACTCCGAACCCGAATCAATCGACTCAACGCAACCAAAAAAGAGTTGAACCATACAAGAATGAAGCAGAAATGGAAAATACTAGGCTAAACTCTCGGAACGACCGGCTGGGTCGTTACACTATTTTAGCATAGCAACTGCTAGCACTAATAGAAAAATAAAAAACAAAAACAGAAAAATAAAAAAATAAAAACAAAAACAAATGTATGTATTGCTTTCAAATAATTGAGATATAAAATAAATTATAAAATATTGGATAATTAATTTTACCATAAGGCAACACAATTGATATTTGTTCAACCGATGTCTGAGTTGATTCATAGTTTAAAACATTATCCCCACATAAATGTATGTCATCGGTTCCTTTATTCTCGTGTAATTTTATGACTGATTAACTCCCTTTCAACATTATTGGAGTTACTTTAAGATTGATCGAATCGAACTGCATTTATGTGACCATTCTCTTTCTGGGAATCATTTTAAAAGTATGCGACTCTGAACCACATACATGACACATCTTGATTCTCAAAATTGAAATGCTAATTGAGCAAGAGATATAGAGTTATTTTTAAATTAATTAAAAGTATCAATTTACCCACATTATCCCCCCCCCCCCCCNTAAATTATTCCCTCTACTATGAAATTTTATAATTATTTCATTTATAAGGAAGTTTTACTTTAAATTTCAATTTATATTAACTATATAAGAATTTAAATTATATTTCATTTTTTTTTAAAAAAATCTCGAAATTATGTCAAATTTTTATATATTTTTTCACTTTTATATATTATAACGGTTTTAAATACACGTATCTTATTTATATAGTATGACTTGGCTCATTATTATTTTAAAAAATTTCTATTCTCAAATATCAAATAAGTCTTATCATTATTTATATGTCTACTACTGAAATTATTTAATTACATATTTTTTCTTCTTTTCTTGATTCATGTTCATGTTATTGCATCACCCATAACTTAGAGTTGTTCATATTATTGTCCACAACTCCCATTAATAGATGAATTTAGTTTTTTTTTTTTTTTGTAAGAAAAAATATATTCACTATTTTTTATTGTACTACCCAAAATAATATCTAAATTTATTAATAATATGTTTAAAAATCATCTATTTATTATTTTTATTTTATATTTTAGCTGAATGAAGTACTACATACTCGTAGTATGTATTGATAATGCCTTCATATTATCTTTATAATGAGTTAAGATAGGGGTATTGTTTTTATCTTTCAATTCAATTTTTTTTTTGTGTTCAAAACCTTATTAACTAATATAGGGTAGTTGGCCATATCATTATAGGACTATTATTCTTTCTTTTCATTCAGATTCAAAATAGTCTTATTTACTATCTTTTCATTTACATTAAAAAAATTATCTTTTAATTTTAAATTAAATTAAATATTATACTAAATTGTCAAATAACTTTTTAGTAGCGTGCCACTGTCCACTTAGCTTAGCTACAATGTAAACTATTCCTTTAGTATTTATAATATATATAAATATTGATATAAATATAGATCGATTTGAACATTGAGTTAACTGATTGGTGAAGAAAATGTTCTATCACCAAAGCAAATTTCCCTTTATTAATCACCGTACAAGTTGATGCTTCAATTTATATTTTCTCTCTTCTGTTATCAATATTAGTATAATATAAATCTTAATTTCATATTTGTTATACTTAAATTAATTGAATTAACGTCTTAGGGCACACAGAGAAGTGAACATTATTGATCACCTAAGGTAGTTACAAAAGTTAAGTTTTGATCCAACAATTCAGTAATTATGATTATGCTTTTGAACCTAGATTTTTTAGTATTATTTCTAGGAACGAACACGTTTTTATTTTTTCTGTTGTTTTTGTTATGAACTCAAATTTCAAAAAACTCGTTCTCATTATTTAGAACAATTCGCCTCACTCATTGACCCTCTAGTTTGAATTGAAATATTTATGTGTTGATTAGCTTTCCTAATTAATCAATCAATTCAAATTTAACTTTCTTTCCATTTAGATTCAAAAGAATCTTATTTACTATCTTTCTATTTAAATAAAAGAAATATCCTATCTTTCAATAACAAATATTGTCCTAAATTGCCAAGTGACTTTATATTAACTTGCCACTTTGCTTAATCACAATGCAAACTTTCTTGCTTTAATATATATATATATATATATATATATATATATATATATATATATATATATATATATATAGAGAGAGAGAGAGAGAGAGAGAGAGAGAGAGAGTTTCGAACCTAGAGTTTTTAGTCTTTTTTCTAGTAACGAACACGTTTTTGTTTTTTCTGTTATTTTTTTTGTGAACTCAAATTTCAAAAAACTCGTTCTCATTATTTAGAAAAATTCGTCTCACTCATTAACCCTCTCGTTCGAATTGAAATATTTATGTATTGATTAGCATTCCTAATTAATTAATCAATCAATTCAAATTTAACTTTCTTTCCATTTAGATTCAAAAGAATCTTATTTACTATCTTTCTATTTAAATAAAAGAAATATCCTATCTTTCAATTTAAATTAAATACTATAACAAATATTGTCCTAAATTGTCAAGTGACTTTATATTAACTTGCCACTTGATTTAACCACAATGCAAACTTTCTTGCTTTAACATATATATATATATATATATATATATATATATAGATTCGGTAATTATGGTTATGGTTTCGAACCTAGAGTTTTTAGTCTTATTTCTAGTAACGAACACGTTTTTGTTTTTTCTGTTATTTTTGTTGTGAACTCAAATTTCAAAAAACTCGTTCTCATTATTTAGAACAATTCGCCTCGCTCATTGACCCTCTCGTTTGAATTGAAATATTTATGTGTTGATTAGCTTTCCTAATTAATTAATCAATCAATTCAAATTAACTTTCTTTCCATTTAGATTCAGAAGAATCTTATTTACTATTTTTCTATTTAAATAAAAGAAATATCCTATCTTTCAATTTAAATTAAATACTATAACAAATATTGTCCTAAATTGCCAAGTGGTTTTATATTAACTTGCCACTTGGCTTAACCACAATGCAAATTTTCTTGCTTTAATATAGATATATAGATGAATAGGTGGAATCCGGTTGTTTTTTATTGGATCTTGTTAGTTTTCGATTGAATCTGTTTACTTATACTATAAAAACTAAACGCTTTTCATAGTTGGAGGTAGGAGTGTTCGTTGGTCGGTACGGTACGATATTTAGATATTTCGCTTCGGTATTTTGGGTATTCAGTTTCTTAAAATGCTATACCAATACAGTATATAATTAAATTCTTTATGGTTTGATTTTTCTCTTTTCGGTTTTTTTATTCAGTTCGGTAACTTCGGTTTATTCGGTTTGAATCTAACTAGTGCGTAGAGTCATAGACTGTAATATTCTTAACTAAAGCACTCAAAAGTACAAATGTAAAAATGTTTGTTGACAAAAGTTTTGTCCAAAACCGGCAAATGTCAATCCAGAGAGAGAAAATGATACATAAAGGAATAAATTTGGTCATAAGAAATATCTTGTCACTTGCTTAGAGTTAATTGATGAACTTATAAAATAAAAGAATGTGAAATTTTAGATTTTTTATATTTATTTTATAATTAAATATGTGTATTATGTAATATAATATATATTTCGGTACGGTTTCAGTATTTCAGTATTTTATTTGCAAATACCAAACACCATACATAATACCAAATACCATACCTAATACCAAATTATTTTTAAAACTTAAACCAAATACCATACCGAATATCAAAATATCGAATACCGAATACCAAAATTTTCGATTTCGGTACGGTAATTCGGTATTTACCAAATTATGCACAACCCTAGTTGGAGGCTGATTATTAGGTGCTATTTGCACATTATGCCCATTTACAATTTTAAATTTAAGAAAATGACCTTTTTAGATCTCTTATGTATAAAGACAAATCTCTTACGTGTAAAAATAAATCTCCCTTGTGTAAAAAAAGAGGCAGGGTCATAAAACTAAAAACAAGTTTGTAAAGAGCCAAAAAACCAATTGACCCGATTATTAGTGCTTCAAGTTGGAGAATATGACAATTTAGTCATTGGGGGATCTAGGATTTCGATAACATGAGTGCACCATTAAAAAACGAGGGGAAATAATTAAATATTGAACCAAGTGCATCATTCAACTTTTATGGATCATGGGTGCCAATACATAATATTGGACAAATTCTACAAAATTATGGATATAAAATACCTAATTTGGCGGAGAGACTATGGGTGCCAATACATAATACTAGACAAATTCTACAAAATATGTATATAAAATACCTAATTTGGTGGAGAGACCATGGGTTCATGTGTCCTGTATTATAGGCTATAAATACGCCATTCCTTGTAGAGGTGCACCCAATAATAATTGCACCATAACTCCATAAGTATGGGTTCATGCACATACATATGTAAGTAATTTTGAAGAAACAACATTATTATATATGATTTAGGGAGAGGAGTATAAGTTCACGTGAACTCATATCCCTCAACTAGGATACGCCAATGAATCTAAGGGCATGGTGAAATTATAAAATTTCTCTTTGAGTTTCGAACACTATCTTATTTAAATAAAAATAAATAATTTCCAAATCTCATTATAGATTAAAATATTACATTTTTCTCTCATGTTTTGATTCCTTTTTGTAACAAAATTTTAATGTAGTTATCATTAATGTATCAAAATTATGATTTAACTAGTTTGTGCTTTCTAATATAATTTGGTAGTATTTATACCAATACTCAAATAGATTCACTATTTACTTTTTCTTATCAGTAAAAAGATTATATACTATTTTATATATGATTATACTTATATTATATAGAAATTATATGCATATCATATATTTGTTGGCTATTTTTATTTTAAACTTTAGATGAACGGTTATTTTTGTTAATTCTCTTATAATTTATTAATTTAATTAATTTTTGTAACTATTTTGGCCCTTTTCTCAAAGACCATCCTTCATCAGTCTTTCACAGGAATCAAAAGCGCGAGTCTTCCATCTTTGTCCCCCTCCGAATTCCCGCAACACCCACCCCCGCTTAATTCCCATCTGTGTGTGTATAATAACATTCTCTATATACGCGCGCTGTAGTATAGTGGATAAATGTACACGCGTTTGATTGTAATTTGAGTCTGCTTTAAGGCAGAGCATAATTGAGAATCTGAAGTTGTTTGTAATTTATTTTTTCTTGATCTAGAGATGTCGAATTCATTGCCTTACTCGATGAAAGATGTGCATTATGATAACGCCAAGTTCCGCCAACGATCCGTATCTCAGGTCAGCTCAATCAAACTTTGTACCTTTGAATCTTGTTTTCATTTTCGAAATAATCTTGATTTCTCGGTTAAATGGATTAAAGGATCGATTTTTTAAGAAAAGGTTTGGTTTTTCTGAGTTTGTTAAGGTTTCTTCATTGGATATATTGGAAATGCCCTGATTAGTTTGAACTTTGAAGAGAGGAAAAAATTGTTTTTTTTGTTGTTCTTCTATTTTTTGTCTTATATGAACTAAAATTTGCTTATTATGACTGGTGCAATTGTGGAATTCAAAATTGATGCGAGAAGTAACAGCCAATCCGGTAATAAGAGAAATTTTTTTTATACCTCTAATACTGCAAGTGGATATAAATAGAGGCAAGTCAAACATTTGTTCTTCTTGAACTTGATTTGATATATAACTAGCGTAAAAGATTTTGTTTAAATATAAAATTTCCTAATTTATGAAGAAGGCTCAAATAGGCTTTGACATTGAGCTGAGCATATCACTTGTACCACTTGAAGCATGTTTCTTCCCTTTTTTGTGCTTAGTTAATTATTAATACCATCTTTTTAGCTATCTTGTTGAATCTCTAAGTGGAGCTTCAGATTAGTATATTTTTATGCTTTTTAACCGTCGTCAATCTCATTTTGAAAGTTTTCTTTTAGTTCCTCTTCTTGTGGTTTGGGGGATGGTGGTGGGGGGAAGGATTTAGCTTTTGGACCTTGGTATGCACTTCATTTCATGAAAGGGTGCTGTTGTACTTGCACGAAACCGTCTTTCGCTACATAACTTATTTATGTTGTGAATCTTAGTACGCGGACGCCTTTAAAAGCATTATTACGTCTTAGCCTAATAGCCTATAAAAACTACAGACGAAAAAAAAGATAGTAACTTTGGTTGAAGGCTGGTGATAACTTTGGTTGAAGGGTAGTGATTACTAAATTTTAATTGCCATTTCAACTAGTATAAGATTTGGACTTCATTGCCATGTGATGTTGTTGCTAACTTATTTGAGTAGACTACGTTAAAAAGCAATTAATGTAGCTACAGATAAGACCTTTTTCGTCTTTTATTATCTCTGACCATTTTCCTTGCAATGTTGATGCACCTATAAGTTCTTCCTGGTAAATTTGATATAGCTCCCACGATCATTTTCACTCCTTGAAAAGAGTCTTTACATTTCTGCAGCAGAATTATTTTTTTTTCTCTTGTACACTGAAATTTTATAGTTTCCTCATCTTTTCAGGTAATTTCTCAGGCTCTATTAACCAGTAATGGGAAACGTGATTATTTAAAATGTAGCACTGGGAAATTTCTTGTGTTACTGATGATTGGTGGTTTAGCATATCTCATACTGGCTCATAAAAGTGATGTCCATCCTGTACCTGATGGTGTAGCAAAAAATGAGGGATCTAAGGAAGGAGACAATATCATGACACATGGAAGCGGCAAATTCAGGAGATTTTGGAGAAAACCACCTAGACTTCCACCTCGGTTATCTCCCGATGAAATAAGTAGTAGGAATAGATCTATTCAAGAGTCTACGAAAAGAGCTGAGCCTGAATGGATAGCAAGACAACAGAAGGTTAAAGATGCATTTATCCATGCCTGGTCTGGCTACAAATCCTATGCCATGGGTTTTGATGAACTTATGCCCTTGAGCCATAGAGGGGTTGACGGTTTAGGAGGTTTGGGAGCTACAGTTATCGATGCTTTAGACACGGCTATGATTATGGGAGCTGATGAGGTCGTATATGAAGCAGGCTCGTGGATTGAGAAACATCTTCCTGAGAAGATTGAAGGGAAAGGCCAAGTTAATCTCTTTGAAACTACAATACGAGTTCTAGGGGGTCTTTTGAGTGCTTATCACTTAAGTGGTGGGAATCAAGGGGGAATTTCAGGACACAAGGGGCCTAAACCATCTATTTATCTGGAAAATGCTAGGAACTTGGCTGATCGTCTACTTACTGCTTTTACAACAAGTCCCTCCGATATTCCATACAGTGATGTTGTCCTGCATGAAAAGTCTGCGCATCCTGCCCCTGACGGTCTGAGTAGCACTGCTGAAGTTGCAACTCTACAGCTTGAATTCAATTATCTTAGTTATCTAACAGGTGATGCGAAGTATAGCATAGAAGCCATGAAGGTTCTACAACATATAAAGACTTTGCCAAAGGTGGAGGGACTGGTCCCTATATACATAAGGTAAGCAACTAAACTCCTATTTTCCTATTCCAGGACTTGTGTAGGCAGATGTTTGCCCTGCTAATATCTGAATAGTAATTATATCATGTGCTGCAATTATTCCAGTATCTTGAAATGTGTCTTCTTTACCTGTTATTATTGTTTTGGGAGCTATACTTATCTCAACTTCCAACAATGTAGGCCATTCAACGCAATGGTAACAGAGCCATATGATAAAAGCCTTTTCTATGTTCTGTCTGGTTCTTATTTTATTGTAAAGTATATATAGCTCTTCTGGCAAAATTAACTGTTAAAACCAAATTATGATGAAAACAGTTTGCAGTTCACTCTATGTCTCTAGAATCAATGAACTTCTTTTAATTATTCTTTTTCCCTTCCTAGTCAACATGCAGGAAAACCATAACGGTTTTTCTATATCCAGTTGTATCTATATTGTTGGTTACTGTTTTATTTCCTGATTATGCAATAAGATTTACTATTAAACTAAACTAATTTGTTCCATTGTCAATTCCTTCTTCACTATCTATTATATTAGAAAGATGCAGTCATGTTTTCCAGAAATCTCACCACAACCCCTCCAAAAAAAAGAAGAAGAAACAAGAACATCTCTGCAATAGTTCAGTAGCTTTATTTACATATATACACTCATGATTCCCTAACATATGAAAGAGTAGCATTTAGTTGTGGTTAGGGTCTTTGAATGAGTCAATGTGCAAATATCTTGTTCACTTGCTTCAGCGCATGCTTCCACCACCACATCTTTTGTTCCTTGTTCTCAGCCACTTCCTTTGATATTTGTGTCATTTCTTTGCCATGTAAATATCTCGCAGCCAAAAGCTGGAATTTAACCGTTCAGAATACAAGTCTAAGAATGAGTGGATTTTGGATTTTTTTCATTAGTGTTTACTGTTGGATTAGAAAATATAGAACTGTTATACCCATTGACTTTTCGTTTGTGCTTATGATGATGTCAGCCCTCAATCTGGAGACTTTAGTGGAGACAATATTAGACTTGGATCTCGTGGTGATAGCTACTATGAGTATCTTATTAAAGTGTGGCTTCAGCAGCGAGGAACTAACTGTTCATACTTGTACGATATGTATGTCGAAGCAATTAAAGGTGTCAGGCACCTTCTTGTACGCAAATCTGTTCCAAACGGCTTGCTCTTTGTGGGAGAATTGCCTTATGGGCGAGAAGGTGGTTTCAGTCCAAAGATGGATCACCTGGTATGCCATTTCTGTTATTGTTCTTTTCTAGCTGTTCTTCAGAAACCAAAGATGGAAAAGTCGAAATGGGAATGACAAGGAATCAGCTGCATGATGCCAAATTTATCTGCAGTAAAGAAAGAAAGAAAGAAAAAAGATCATCCCAACCTACATTTCAATACTCTCCTTAATATACTTAGCCAATCTACATTTTAAATTTTGTATGTTTATAGAAGGTTTTCAAATTTATCAATCATTCTTCTCACTCAAGAGAGTTTAACGTACTAAAATCACTGGCCATAAGTTTCACTTTTCTCTTCTACCTGCCTGTGTTGATTTATGATGGATTACGAGTGGCAGACATTGAGATACCTTTACCTACCGACCTAGCTATATATTTTAGTAATGTGTTTTTTGTTAAAGTGTCTAGTCTTGATTTAGAGGAAAACATACTTCTTGTGCCTCTTCCTTTTTTATTCACAATGAAATTACATTCCTAAATATATGAAAGCTTGATTTTAGATATTGATGTCTGTTCTTATAAGTTTGATATCATTTGACATCATCCTCAGGTGTGTTTCCTTCCCGGTACCCTGGCCCTTGGTGCTACAAAGGGGTTCACAAAGGAAAGGGCTATGAAAGAGAACTTGCTCACTTTTGAAGATATGGAAAACCTAAAGCTTGCTGAAGATCTGGCTAAGACATGCGTGGAAATATACTCAGTAACCTCTACTGGCCTTGCTCCAGAAATAGCTTATTTCAATATTGAGGTGAGTTAAACATTTTTTATTTCTTTCATCACTTTTGGCAACTGTTATGTAAGGTGCTGCTTTCAGTTTTCCCTTGTCGATCTTCAAATTATTTTTTGAGGAGGGGGAGTTTGTGAAAATTTGAAAATCTTGTTGCATACTCTAAACTTCTTATGTATGTTTAATGTCAATTATTCTAGATGCAACACATATTTAGTGGTTGTAAAAGATGTAAGAATAACTTAATCAAACAATCAGAGTGAGATTGTGCCTATTACAACTTAAATGATCTAATTTCATCAATAGAGATACGTAAGATAAATTGACGATAGTGTTCATATATCAAACCCGTCTTGAGTATTCTCTATTTTGACATAATTGGAAAATTCTTGCATTCTAATGTTTTTTGTTATCTTGCTTTCTTCAAGCAGGGAAATTCTGAAGGTGGCCCTGGTGGTGGAAACAAAAGTTCGAGATATTTGAATGACATAATCATAAAGCCTGCCGATCGTCACAATCTTTTGCGTCCAGAAACCGTTGAATCATTGTTTGTACTCTATCGTATTACTGGCGATTCAAAGTATGTTCTTATTTTTCAGTTGATCTATGAACTTTGATATATATTCACTTTATGGTTTTTTACAGATAAGTTTTGTTGATTTGGTGGATAGGTATCGTGAATGGGGGTGGCAAATTTTTGAGGCATTTGAGAAGTACACAAAAGTCGATTCTGGAGGTTACACTTCTCTTGACGATGTCACTGTGCTTCCTCCACGAAGAAGAGACAAGATGGAGACATTTTTCTTGGGTGAAACACTCAAATACCTCTATTTGCTGTTTGGTAATAGCACCACAATCCCGTTGGATGAGTATGTATTCAACACAGAAGCTCATCCTATCCCAATAATTTCTAGAAGTCAGTGATACTACGTTTGCAAGAAGAATTTTTTCAATATTGGCGGATGCAGAGGACCCATGAGAACATTTTTCAGCAAGCGCAGATGGAATTTGAACTTATTTTAATCGGTTCATTAGGTTGCAAATGACCTCATGGAAGCTTATTCATAAATGTTAATTTAGATGGAGCTCGCTGAAATTTTCATCTGAAGCTTGTCAATTGATACTTCTGGAATTTCTATCCAGAGCAAGATTCGAGGTGGGAAACTCTTGTTAAACATCTTGTTTGTGTAGAGCACACGAGATAGTTGCAATGTTACTCAAAGAAAGAACAGGATATAGAGTGTAATCCTCCTGTAGTGAGTCGAAGACATTCTTGAAACTGATGTATTAATTTGCAATTTTGATTTCTCCCTTTGGAGATACAAAGGTTGATCATTTAGCCTAACATTTACAAAATGAGATCAATATACAATTGCTTTTATCCTCTGAGCATTCTCTAAATTTCTGATAATTTTCCTTTAGGATTATATTCTACGCTCAAGCATTCATGTTAAAGGAAAAACAAATGGTCGCCATCTCTGATGACATCAATGTCATCTATCTCAGCATCCTCTGCATTTACAGCTCTTTTGAAATTGTAGCCTCCAAATCTCTGACCTGCAGTTGCATAAAATTGCAGCGTGAGAAAAAAGATAGCGTTACAATTTGGTTCTTTAATTTTCCTAAAATGAAAGGTAATTTACCTGCTATTCTGAATAGCTCTTCTAGTGAATCAGGTAGAATTATTAGCTTCCCAAACTGGCCTTGCAATGATTCGTTCTTTTTCATGTGAATGGTGACTCTCTTATTGGTGGATTTTGTCACTTTAGAACCACTTGAAATGGTACTACAAGAGTTGGAACAACAGGGTACCTCAGGCTTCAGTTGACAGCTCTTTGTTCCCTTCTCATCTGGTCCAATGAGCTCAACTTTCTGCTCATTTAGTTCCTTCTTATTTTCAAGATTTAACGACAAATCATTCATGCGTTTGTTTACTTCTTGTACATCATTTCCCTCTTGCTTCTTAACTCTAGCTTCCAAATTGTTGATATCTATGCTAGTCAGTGCTGTATCATGATGCCTTTTGATTTCTGGCCCTCCATTTGTTTGGTGGTCCACATAACCAAAGCCTCCCAATCCCTGCAGATTCTGATGTTTTTTAGACAAAAAGAATTGGTTGTGAATGTCGTTTTTCCTAAGCAATAACAATAGTGGATTTACCAGGAAAAGTTGCGTGAGAAGGAAGTTGTTCATAATCTGGTAAACTTACCAGCAAAAGATTGTTCATAACTATCCGTTCATCTTCTGGATTTGCGCGAAGAATGTTCATCAATGCTGTCCTGCTTAGCCGTAGAATTTGAGAAATCTCAGTAGTTCGAACAGCAAATGGCTGTGGTCTCCCACATAAAACACCTATTTCTCCAAATAGTTCCCCTGCAACAGCCTTTCCTATTATCTGTTTCGAAACAAGATTGAGTCAAGATAAGTTATATGCTAAAGTTGTGACTTTCTTGTTGGAAAAATGGATATATTAGTTGTGTATTAATACATACTTGCTCTAGTCCTTCAATTTGTGCTATCAGTTCCTGCAGCAATGATTTATAAAATACTGATATAAGTACATGAAAAGCACAGTTTTTTGTAAGGTTTCAAGTAACTATATACATAATCTATAAAACTAACTTACCACTGCTCCTGAAACTATTATATACAGATCTGTTGGAGCCTCATTCTGCAAAATCACATCTTGCTTGGGAGGGAAGTATTCAGCTTCCATTTCAGGAACCTTAATGAGGGAAAATTTAGATATCACACTGTTAAACTCCAATGCAGACATCCAGAAAAAGAACAAGAGGGAATGGAGGGGAGAAACTTACTAGTTGGAAAAGGAGGTTTGGCGAAACACCTTGGAACAAACTGACATTTTGAACTATAGGAAAAAAAAGGTGATGTGCAATGCTTGTTCGGATAGCTTTGGGCAGGCCATTGAGAGTCTCATCTTGTTTCAATGCTTCAGTTCTGAACTTGAGACATATGTGAGACAAAACCTGATCTTGTACCCTTGGAGGCAACTGATTCCTTTTCGCAAATTCTTGGGCTGCTTTCACTGTATCCCTCTGCAAAACAAAAATTCCCAAGTTTAATTTCTATTGGAGAAGTATGAGCTGTAACATGCGATTTGTGGGGAGAAGCATACGAAGTTTCTAGTGCGGCTAGTCCAATGAACAACAAGATTAGTCATGTTTCCAATGATGTAAGAAGTCAATCCCAAGTTGAATAACATGTAAAAGATGTCAAACAACATCTCCCTTGAGTTCTCAGCATGCAAGTCCCCATAACCGGTTGTTGTCATCGTTACAATTGACCAATATAGTGATGTTATATATCTGTCCCCAACGCTTTCTTTCTTGAAATCGGGATTTACAGCACCAATCCATGTTTTTCTTGGATCAGGATATCTATCTGCAATCATATAGTTAAAGCATCCAGCACAGTGCACTGCAAACAATGTTACCTGAACTCAAACAACAACCAAATACTAGTGGTCAACATGCTATACATATAACAATTTCATGTTTTTGGATCCAAGAATAAATTAAGGCATTGAGGACTTACAGATATGAGTTTTGTGCATCGCGTCCAGAAGTAGTTAAACCGGATGTCCTTCTCAAGTCTGAAGGAAAGCAAACCGGCTTATATGTGAGAATTGGTTCCAGCATTAAAGCATTTCATAATTCATGTGTAGAAGAAACCAAATACAGGTGGTGTTTGGACCTTGCAAACAGGGCACTGACTCGTCTGAGACGCCAAAGTCTGAGCATGCTGAGCAACTTGAAGCCAACTCCACCGCTTTCTTTGTGATCCGTGAAGAGGAGGATCAATGATTGAAATGGTACAGTGGAGCATACATCAAATATGAACCAACTTGACAAGTACCTGTTATTATTTACATGTTACAACTATATACTATATATTTTCTTGAAGTTGGACATGTAAATACTGACTTAGAACTACAAGTTTACCTTACTGCAATTTTCTTGGGTTCATCAACAAGGAGATAGGACTCTCGATGAAGATACGCGACGAAGAAGGTAAGGAAAATGTCAATAGCAAAGAAGCAGTTGACAATGTGGTCAATGATGAATAGAGCATCATCTTCCTTGTATGACAAGAATGCAAACTCAAACGGAGAAATCCAGGCTGAGTATATGACTAAAACAACTAGAAACATCTCCCAACACCTGAAATAACTCACCAAAAAACTCAATCACAATCATAAGCTTAACAAAATTTCGATGCAACAGAGGTGAGAGATAAATTAGTTATTACCTATGGCGGGGATTGAAAGGCGAAATGATGAATTTTCGAAGCTTTGTAGCATAATTGATTCTAGCTCCAAGAGAAGGGAGAAGATCACTAGAGAAGAAACCATTATTGGTTTCTGTATTCATTTGGAACTCGTCCACACAAAACCGTTGCAAGCAGTTTTTAGCATAAGAAAAAGACATTACTACTATATTAATTACTTCTTTTTGGTGAGGCCTGTGATGTGGGAGGTAGGGTTTAAGACTTTCTTGGAAAGACAAATGTATAATAGAGAGTCTGTTAAAAACAACAAGTCTTTTTGGTGGTAAACTCCTTAGTACAAGGAGCCTTTATATATATAGGTGAAGAAGCGGTTGGCACACACGGGTCATGTCTTCTTTAATATGATTCTTTTAAAAAGCATTCAACTTTAAGAACGTGATTATGCTGCTTCTCTGGTATCATTAAAGAAAGGTTAGGAAGAAGGTGAAAAGAAATATACTCCAGTAATATTTGTTGAGTTATATTTTTTAACCAAGAAAATGTAATGGAAATAGAGACAGATTTTGATTGATAAAACTGAGCCAATACGGCTGTTAAAGTGGCAGACATGAGTTAGCTTCATTATAATGCAGCAGCAGCAGAGAGAGAAGTTAATTTCTGAGATAATTAGGAGGGAGAGAAAGGAAAGGAAGATGGGGTTGGCCTGTAATGGTAATAGTAATGGTGGTGGGAGCTCCACCATTTTTTAAGAATAAGCATTTCTTGAAAGGACAGATTTTGAGTGAAAACCAGTTGGGTGTTTTCATATCATTTTCTCGAATTGGACCAACAAATTTTAGTAGGATTCTGGGATGGAAAACACGTGGACTAATAAGATGAAGCTTGAGTTTTAACAAAATCTCTTTCTTTTCTTTTCTTTTTCGTTTCCCTCTCTCCTTCCTTTCCTTAAAAACTTAAAAGACTCAATTTTTCTAACCTCAAGTTTGATAATGTTGCTATGAAAAAGAGAGAGGGAAAATAAGAGCCATATGTGCTGGAATAGATGCCCTCCATATATCCAGCCGTTCTCTCTCTGCCCACACTCTGTTTCGTATCTCTTCATTATGGTTGGCCCTCTTCGTGATAAAGCAAAGGCGAATTTGAAGTTGAAATTGAAGAAAAAGAGTATTTTGAAGTTGAAATTTTGCTTAGATATGATGTAAAATTCACTATTTTAAGTTGAAGATAAATTAATGGAGAGAACTATAAAACGAATTCATTGAATCCCTTTTGTACACTTATTGTCACAAATCTTTGAATTTGACTATATGGTACTTAGTAATTTTGTTTAGTTCTTCTTAGTAGAAGGCGAACTGATAGAGACAGGTGCAGAGGTGGTTCATACAAATAAATCACACAGACACATGCATGAAATTTCTTCGAAAATGAAGTTTTGTCTAGGTGGAAGAGATTAAATAGAAAAGGTATAGTTTTTGTTTATTTGTTAAATGCAAAGAACTAAGGCACAAGAAGGAGAGAGGACCCCATTTTGGTAGGCCTTGAGAGGAATTTATCCAGAAAATCACACTATTTGTGGTAAGGATGAAGATCTTTCACCGACTTTGCATTATAGCAAAAATCAAACTCCATTTAATTGGGACATGTCACATGTGTGTTGTAGTGTTTATATTTAATAGATGATATTTGGTGGGTTTGAAAAAAAAAGAGACAATGATTTGCTCTTTACCGTTTCTCTAACATAAATAAGGACTCACATATACAGTGTGTGAAAGGAGGCTTTAGTCAGTTCTAGAAATTGATTGGAATGGTACATATTGTTTTCATGATGATTCATCGTGAATTTTAGATATATATATATATATATATGTACGGGTGAAATTGGGGGCAGTTGTCTTCCCCGATTCTCCTATAAGAGAACAAAGGGGAGCACGGATATGTGAGATTGTAATCGAGGCCAAAGACCCTTCATATGGAGACCTGAGAAGAATGATTGATATATCCGATATCGGACATGCTAAAGCGACGCACTCCGGATCGAGTATAAGTTCTAGACTTCGGGAGACACCGTGAACGGTTATGCATGACGGATATGGGGCCGTAATACTCGCCATCAATCGAATATCACAACGTGAATCTCGTTCTATATTGATTATGGATCAACAATTACTGGGAAAAGAAGATTTTTACCCTTTTTGGACTTATTCTCCTACTATATAAAAGGTAAATTTTTATTTAGTCTGACACATGTAACACGCAACTCATGGCAATAAAAGTCCATTTTTGTCTTCTAGCTACTGTAAAAAGCATTACTCACTTGTTCTTTTCTTCGTTCGCGACTGTGCTTGAACCGAGTGTCTAACCGAGGACGAGCTCACTATTCAATCTAAGATCAAGCTTGGTCATAGCATTGCGATTGGTTTGATCTTATTTCGTCTTTAATTCATTTATCTGCTATTCTTAATTATTCATGTTGAATTAAACTGTGTATCCTTTAAATCGCGTACAAATTTAATTATTACTCAATTTTGAATAAGCAGTTTGGCGCCAACCGTGGGGCTAAGATAATAGTGGTGATTTGCTACGAATCTCCATAACACACCCTATTTTACGTTTGTTCTTTGAAATCTTAATTCTAGGTCAGCCTAAAAATGTCAAATTCTCAGTCGGCTCACTTGAACGTTGACGCTGAGTCAGGCCATCACAGCGACAATAGTAATATGGTGCCCAGTAATTATGTGCTTCATGTCGATCCCAACGGTGTCCCAGCCGCCAACCCGGTCGATGCTAACTCGTAGGTGGTCATCAGCATCAATTTGCTAACTTATCCCGAAAACAGTTTTCCGGGGGAGGGGGGGCTCAACCAAAGCTCGAGAAGCGCCTGAAGGTGAAGGTGATGTGGTGAGCCTACGATTGATTTTTGAGATGTTGCAGGCTCAACAAGTGGTAATAGCACAACTGCAGAATCAAAGCCACGCCCCCAACAGGGTCGAGCCTGAACAATCCCGGGAAAGTACTTGAAGAGACGAACAAATTACCGAGAGACCGGGTGAAGCCGAGCCCGGGGTAACTTCAAAGGTGATGAAGATGCTCAAAGCGTTGACAAAAAGGGTGGACTCGGGCGAGAAAAAGATTGAGGTCAACGAAAAAAAGGTGGAAACATACAACTCCAGGGTCGATTAGATCCGGGGAGCATCCCTGATATTGAAGGGACCGGACTCCAAAAAATTTATCCAAAAGCCCTTTACTCCGAGCGCGGCACCAAAGTCGATCCCAAAGAGGTTTCGTATGCATGTCATTCCCAAATATAACGGGAACACGGATCCAAATGATCATGTTACCTCCTATACATACGCAATCAAAAGGAACGATTTGGAAGATGATGATATCGAATCGGAGTTGCTGAAAAAGTTTGGGGAAACTTTGTCCAAGGGAGCGATGATATGGTATTACAACTTGCCTCCCAATTTCATTGACTCGCTATGCTTGCAGATGCTTTCGTAAAGGCCCATGTAGGGGCCATCAAGGTTGAGACCAGAAAGTCAGATCTTTTAAAGGTGAAACAAAGGGATAATGAGATGCTCAAGGAATTCGTGTCAAGATTCCAGATAGAATGGATGGACCTACCACGAGTTGCAGATGATTGGTCCGTTCAGGCAATCACTCATAGGCTCAACCTACAAAGTTCTGTGGCCTCTCAACAACTAAAAGAAAATTGGTAACCTGGGCCGACGTCTACAACAGGTACCAGTTTAAGATCAGGCTCGAGGACGACCAACTCGGAGCCCCTTATGGATCTGTTTACCCCCATCAGGACTGATGATAGATCTATGAGAGCCATTGATCAATATCTAAGACCGGTTCGAGATCGATATCGACCATACAACGTGGATCGAAGGGGAAATGGATCCGGGCGTCACCCAGCAAGGAATAATAAGAGAAGCGATCGAGGCCTAGTGGCCGGGGCTTGATGAGCAAGAATAGTTTTGACAGGTCGCTCGGGAGTAAGGATATAACTTTAACGTAGACGCTGTTCGGCCATATGGCACATCAAAGAAACCAAATGGACCAGACCATTGCAGTTTGACCAAGCCTAGAGAGATTCTAACTTGATGTGTAAGTATCAGGACATTCACGGTCATAGGACCGAAGATAGCCGACAGTTAAGAGAAGAAGTTGCTCGACTGTTCAACAATGGGCACCTCCGCGAATTCCTAAGTGAACGAGCCAAAAACCACTTCGGAAATAGGTACGCTAACAAACAGGTCAAACAAGAGGAACCTCAACACGTGATCAACAAGATCATTGGGGGGGGGGGGTAAAAGTCTCCTAAGGGCCAATGATAAAACGCACTAAAGTATCTATTATGAGGGGAAAATGCACCCGAGATTACATTTCGGAGGGAGCTATTTTGTTCAGCGACGAAGATGCTGAGGGCATCGTACAACCTCACAACGACGCACTGTTAATATATGTACTTATCAATAAATCTTAGGTCAAAAGTGTGCTAATTGATCTAGGTAGCTCGGCTAACATCATCAGATCAAGGGTCGTAGAGCAATTCGAGTTACAGGATCGAATCGTATCGGCAGTCTGGGTATTGAATGGATTCAGCATGGCATGTGAGACCATGAAATGAGAGATAAATTTACTGGTAAACACAACCAGGACAATCCAAGAAATGAATTCTACGTGATCGAAGGGGATATGAGGTACAACGCTCTTTCGGAAGGCCATTGGTCCATAACATGAGGGCGGTACCTTCGACCTTACGCAGGTGCTGAAATTTCCCACACTAGGGGAATCAAAGCGGTCTACGGACAACATCTAGCCACAAGGGAAATGTTTGTTTTCGACGAAGTGATCCCAGTGTTTGCGGTTTCAACATCGAGAAGCGCAGAACAAACCAAAAAAGAAGAGATTAAATAGCAACCACTGATACCGGCCTCAACCGAACTGGAGAAACAAGAAGAATAAGGAGTGAATGATGAGTACGACTACAGCATCTCGAGATTATTCATAGCTTCTGGTGACACCGACATCACTAAATCAATGGTTGAAGAGTTGGAGCAAGTTATATTAATCGAGCATCTGCCGGATCGAAAGGTATACCTGGGCACAGGGTTAACCTTGAGCTTAGAAAAAAACTTATTGATTTTCTTAATGTTAACGCCGATTGTTTCACTTGGTGCCATCTTGAAATGATAGGTGTCGCGCCCCCTTTTTTCCTTGCGGATTCCGGATTTCGACATTCTGGGACAACTCATTTCCTTTTGGGATGGGGTATGGAATTTGAAGAGTCGCCACCTAACGGATTAAGGTGCGTTAGGGCACCTAAAGAAATAACTCATAAATCGGTTTACTTTACCAGAGATTGGGTAAGGGCTCGAAATTATCTTGAGGGGAAGGTGTTACGCACCCCTCAAGGTCCACAACGGTGGGTCCCTGCCAAACTTAATCTAAGCGAATTAGTCTTTAAAGAGAAATAAAGACATTTTAACAAATAGAAATCATTCAAAACGGAAATTAAAGGGGATTCCTAGGTTTATTAGCCTATAGGATCACTTCTTTACAATACTCGGTAAACTTTCCTCAAATAGAGGTGTTACGCGTAGCATTAGCGCACAGGTCATCATATTTTTTACTACCCAATTACCCTCCCCTTAATTATTATCTAAGCGTTCTAATAGTATCGAGTACGTACCCTATGCGTGCATTACTCGTCCCTTGCCTATAGCCCTGGAGGTGCTTAGGACCTCTATTAAGGCGGTTCTAGACTCACCTATGGTTATTAAAAGGAGAAAACTAGGCATCTAACAAAACAGGTAGGATTGTCACATAAAAGGAGAAGTTAAGGGCTCACATTTACCTCCACAAATAAGCAAATAATTGCACGCCCCGAACAAATATTTTTTAAACGATTTAAGGTACTATAGCAGGATATCTAGATGAACACATAGCAGAATATGCAACATTTTCATTAAGGCGAGGCAGTGAATACCTAATCAGTTTGCCTACTGGTTACAGAATCTGAGCATGTTTTAAGCAAGAAATCATAATTTTCAAACTTCAGAACTTTGATTATCCTACAGGTTTACCTAGGTGATAACCGGGCAGAATCCTATAGACATGGTATCTAAACGTTAATCAGACTAAACAATAATTAATTTAAACAAGCAGATTTCATCTTTTAGGTCCTATAGGCATGTTTCCTATGTGTTGAAACTGATCACAAGCATTATGACATCCAAACATAGAAACTGATTTCGTACATTTTTCCCTATAGGCATGGTATCTAAGTGTTGAGGTTGTTTTTATACTTATTTCCTATATGCATGGTGTCTAAGTGTAAAGATTGTATTTCCTATGGGCATGATATCTAGGCGAATAAAGGTGTCAATTAGTTGCCAAACGATTTCAACAAAAGAACCTAGGAACATGATTACTAATGCATACATAGTGTTTTGAAAATATGGTACTTGAGGCGGAATTGATAATGACCTAGAAGCAGGATTTCTAAGACGCAAATGTGAAAATTCAGGATTTCAAAGAATGAGATAAGTCTTATGGGCATGATTTCTAATGCATATAAATCATCATCACAATAACCTATAGACGTGATTTCTAATGCATATAAAACATCATCACAATAACCTATAGGCATGATTTCTAACCGAACCCAACAATAATATATACTTATAAAGTCCCTCCCACCTTTTACTAATAACCCCATATCTTTTTTACAAAGATTATTATTACAGACTAGATATAAATGAATTACAAAATGAAATGACTATGCTATAGGGAGCTTGGATAGGCCCAACAGTAAACCTAGAAATCCAGGCCTTCAACCAAATCTGAAGTGTGCAGTATCTCATAGTATACCAAATGGTCTTCTGGTGCGTCAAAGTTCCTAAGGGCCTCAGGGACCCCGGGCAATGCTTACACCAGAAACCCTTTTAAAGAAACAGTTTTGTGAACAAGTGTGAAAGAGCCAGCCCTAGTGTATCAGAGTTCACAGGAGTCTCATGGACTCCTAGGCAGTGCTAACACTGGAGGGGCAGGACCCTAGAAGTCTAAGAGTAGGAGTTGAAAAATAGTATATGAAAATAGGGGATTGTTTTAGGAAAACAATTTGAATTTTAGAAGTTGATAGGAATAAACATAGTCATTCCAGTACTTTGAAGTTCAAACAAAGGTTCCAGCAATCAAACAACAGACAGAAATAGGATCACAACCACTTCAAGCAAAATTTCACATTATCTAGGATTGACCCAGTTCATTAGTTATTACTAGGTGGGCATATAGCATGTTGGGAACAAAATAATAAATAGACAACTACACAGAGAAGGGTAGCAGGGGTTGGGAACATAGAAGTCCTTAATCAGAAATACATGAAACAGGGCAAGAGTGAAAGTACGCTAGTTGAGAAACAAGTGGATTAGTATCCTGGACCAAATAAGAACATGCACGAACCAGACTGACATATTGGACAAGATAAGTCATAAGAGTTGAGGCAAGATGGTTAACAGAGACATAAAGCAGGCAAAGGTAGGTTGACAGACAAATTACATAACATACTGAATAGGACATAATGACACAGATAGACATGCTGATTAGGATCAATAAACAGGAAAGACAGGAATTTAACTACACAGAAGTAGTTATACTAATTAAGATCAACAAACATGAAAGACAGAAGTTTAACTACAAAGAAGTAGTTATTGCTAATTAAAATCAACAAAACAGGAAAGACAGAAGTAGTCATGTTATTGAAATCAATACACAGGAAAAACATGGACTTAACTACACAGAAGTATATCAATAGACAAGAAAGCACATAGGTTTAAACTTCATAGATAATGAATGACAATAGGAGGAGAGACATACCAGTTAAAATAGCAAACATGAAGGTAAAAGGATGCAGAACCCAATAGTCTAGCCTTGGCTTTCAGCCGGCTAGACAGTGTAGCAAACACAAGTAACAGAAAGGTAAGAGCAAGAGTTTGTGTGTGTGTGCGTGTTTCTTTCTGAATGTCTTCATGTTAAAGAAAAATCAGAGTGGGGTTTATATAGCACTTATCAAAGTAAAACAATTAAGGTACAGAATAAATCAGAGTTCATAAAACAAGGTAATCAATCAGTTAATTGTGGAATTAACTCAATCAATTCACACAGAAGAATCCGGAAAGGACCCCTTAAATTGGGGAGAATCCCTTAACGACTCAGATTGGGATTCAAATAAGGTAAACAAATCAATTATTGACCATCAACCAGACTAATTTGTCTAAATAAGGCAAGTAGTACCAATTAAAAGTTATAGATAAGGAAAATAAGTAAATTCACAGAGAAGCACTAACTTTAACAGAAAAATACACTTCGAATCCTAATAAAATCAGTCAATCTATTTTGATTGACAGAGACAAACAATAACGGGAAAAATCACTGAAATAATTAATGCAATAAGTAGAAAGACCTAGGGTTTAAAGAATATACACAAAAATTAGTCGAACTAGCAAAGGATAATCAGATTCAAACACTTGGAAGTTTAAAACCTTTTGAAGAGGACTTAGGACGAAACTCTAGTTCTTAGAAAACACTGGAATCGAAATAATAATAAGGAAAACATAAGGTTTTTCGAAGAAAAATACTCAATAATGCTTAAAATCGTCTCAGATATACAAGGATCTGAATAGACCCACATAGAAAGAGATTAGAGTTTTCGAAAATGATAGAGATGAAAGGAAACCTGGTTTAAAACCATAGATTCGAGCCATAAATACGAAGAAAGTAATACTCACAAACGGAGATGGTCATAGATAGGCTCATGAAAAGGTTTTGAACAAATCTGATTCGAGATTTCTTCATAGAACAAAAAAATCGAACACCCAGAAGAGGTAGGAGGCCGGCAAGGGCCGAAAACTACAGAGAAATCCCATGGAACAGTAGTTTTTCGGTGACGGCGGTTAAGTTTTAGGGAGAGTGTTTGAGAGAGAATGGGAGAGGTAGGGAGAACGAAGACGGTGGAACAAAAGAAAATAAGGGGGGTTATGGTTAGATTAGATTAAAAAAGGAAAGGAATAATGTGGACCGTTGATCTCAGAGATCAACGGCCACGATTAGAGGAGGTTCTGGGTCGGGTTAGATGAAGAATTTGACTTGGGTAGGATTTGGGCTAGGATCTTAAGTAATTGGGCTGGTATAATCAGGTTAGGTCCGAAATTAAAATGAATTCAAAGGGGCTATTTGTTAAATACCCAATTAATTAATAAAATAATTTGTAAAAATAATTAACAAATAATAAAAAATGATTTTCATGCATAAAAATAATTTTAAAATAATTAATTGATATTATAAAAATATAAAAATTTATTTCCTAGCGAAATAGGTAATAATGAATACATGGGCTATTATTGTAAAGTTATTGCAATTATAACCCAAAATATATATATATGTGGTTGTTCATGCAATAATTAAAGCTTGGTCTAAATATAAATGATAAAATTAAACCATAAAATCATTATGAAACCATTTGTGATGCAATTAGTAATTATTATATAAATAAAATACTGGAGTAAATTAATAAAAATCCTTAGAAAAATGCAAAAATTATAGAAAAATATTAATTGATGCTCATGCATTGTTTTGAAGCTATATGTGCATTTTAAAAATAATATAGGGAAAAATTGGGTATCAACAATAGAGATCTCACCGGAGGTAACCACTTACAAACTGAGTTTGGACCTAAAGTTCCATCCGGTTAAGCAGAAGAGAAGGCCATCGTCCAAGATTAAACATATGTTCATCAAGGATGAGGTATCCAAACTTCTAAAAATAGGATCCATCCGGGAAGTTAAATAGCCGGATTGGTTAGCTAATGTAGTGGTAATACCTAAAAAATGAAATAAACTAAGGATGTGTGTGGATTATAAAGATCTAAATAGGGCATGCCCAAAGGATCTTTCCTTTTGCCTAACATCAATCAAATGATCGACACGACAGCCGGGCACGAGTTACTCAGCTTTATCGACGCCTACTCCGGGTACAGCCAAATTCGGATGGACCCGGACGATCAAGAAAAGACTTCTTTCATAACAAAATTCGACGCCATTGCTATAACATAATGTCGTTCGGATTAAAGAATATCGGTGCCACCTACAAATGCCTAGTAAACCGAATGTTTGAAGAACAAATAGGGAAATCAATGGAAATTTATATTGACGATATGTTGGTCAAGTCCCTGAGAGCAGAGGACCATTTGAAACATTTGCAAGAAATCTTCGACATATTAAGGAAATACAACATGAAGCTAAACGCGAGAAGTGCGTATTTGGGGTCGGTTCGGGCAAATTCCTCGGGTTCATGTTATCTAATCGGGGGATAGAGATCAACCCCGAAAAAATAACGACCATAGAGGACATCACTGTAGTGGACAACGTCAAGGCGGTTCAAAGACTGACCGGGCGTATAGCTGCACTGGGTCGATTCATCTCAAGGCCATCGAACAAGAGCCATCGGTTCTTCTCACTATTGAAAAGAAGAATAATTTTTTCGGTACTCCGGAATGCCAGCAAGCTTTGGAAGAACTCAAACGATACCTGTCAATCCCCCTTTGCTGCACACTCTGAAGGCAGACGAACAATTGTACCTCTACTTGGCGGTTTTCGAGGTGGTGGTTAGTGGTGTCTTAGTCCTGGAGGAAGAAGGTATGCAATTTCCTATTTACTATATTAGTAGAACCATAGGCGATGACGAAACAAGGTATCCTCACCTAGAAAAGTTAGCGCTCGCCTTGCTAAGCGCTTCCAGAAAGTTAAAATCGTACTTTCAATGCCACCCCATGTGTCGTAACCTCTTACCAGCTGAAGAATATCATGCATAAGCCCGAGCTCTCGGGCCGGCTTGCCAAATGAACCGTGGAGATTAGCGGGTATGATATCGAAGATAGTCAACTGGCGACTGATATGTGTCCGAAGTCAGAACGATGCGACTGATGCGACGTTTCGTTGCCCCGTCAATTCGGTTGTAACATATGAAAGAATTTACCGGGGTTCATTTATCGCTTCTTGTCGCCTCGATAAATCTACCGTCCGAAAAACGAGGAGGCTATCTGTGTGCGGGTAAAATCAGGGGCATTGTCTACCGTGATTCCCCGATAAGAGAACAAAGGGGGAGCACAGATCCGCGAGATTGTAATCGAGGCCAGAGACTCTTCATATCGAATCCAGGAAGAATGAATGATATATCTGACATCGGACATGGTAAAGCGACGCACCCCGGACTGAGTATAAATTCTAGACCTCGGGAGACACGGTGAACAGTTATGCATGACGGATAGGGGGCCGTAATACTCTCCCTCAACCGGATATCATGGCGGGAATCTAGTTCGATATTGATTATGAATCAATAATTATCGGGAAAAGAAGATTTTACCTCTTTTAGATTTATACTAGGACTAAAATTCTCCTGCTATATAAAGGAGAAGTTTTTCTTTAGCCTCACACATTGTAACACGCAATATAAGGCAATAAAAGTCCACTTTTGTCTTCTAGTTACGGTAAAAAGCATTAATCACTTGTTCTTTTCTTCATTCGTGATTGGGTTTAAATCACCGTGGACGAGCTCACTGCTCAATTTAAGATCAGGCTTGGTCATAACATTGTGATTGGTTTGATCGTTTATTTCGTCTTTAATTTATTTATTTGTTATTCTTAATTATTCATGTTGAATTAAACTACGTATCCTTTAAACTGCGTACAAGTTTAATTATTACTCAATTTTGGAATAAACAATATGATCAATGAAGATTTATATAGTTGATGGTAATTAGTTTGTTTGGGACTGACACATAGTAATAACTATTGATATTGTACGTATATATTATTTTATTATACATTCTCAAATTATGAGGCCAAAGATGGTAGGTTATAGAATGCGTTGAGACTGTTCCCTAACCATGAAGGGTCTCGAAATAGCTCGTACAAACCAAAATTTAATTATAAGAACAAGTTGCATCTACTAATTGGTGACAAGGACGCTTGCATAAGAAACAAATGTGTCCTATGGCCGAGCGAGGAGCAAAGTGCACATTGGAGCTAATAAGCTTTCCTTTTATATATTTTTTTGGATTGAAATCAAAAGGAGAATATCTTGTATTTGTGGTCCAACGCTTACAGAAGAATAAATGAGTAAAGTCTACTTCTTGGGTAAAACGAATTAACATATGTAAAAGAATCTCTTTATTAGTATATCCTCTACTTGTGGTCTAGTTTACAAAAATTTACTCACCATAGATAGGCAAAAAGTGATGAAAACAAGTTGCTACCTCCTCTTAAAAGGAACAAAGCAAAAGGAGCTACATATTGCATAGAGAGCTAAAATGACGTCAAGTGTCTACCTTCTTTGCGGAAATTGAATGTTTCTTTTTTAATTCCCAGGAGTTGAACTTGCTCATATTTAATTGTATTCAACATTTTAATAAGTAAAAAGTTTTATCTGGTCATTAGCGGCCGCCTTTCCATAAAGCAAGTAAAATAACTATTTTAGGTCCCATTTTTTGTTACACCTAATAGGCGATGTATAAGAGTAAAAAAATATTATGTGAAATGAAAAAGTTTGATTTCTTTCTTTAACAAGTATAGAGAAGAAGGATTTGCAGTTGCTATGATTTCTGCCACGAAAATTACACTTGAAATGAATATCGAACCCGAATTTCGTAAAAAACGTACGATATATAAGAAGTAACAATTTGATGAGAATGTTGATAATAAAATGTCAAAATCTTTCGAAGAGTCCTTTAGAGTTTATTACTTTATACATAGTAGACAAGGCTATTTTTTTCACTTCAAAATATATATGAACAATTCGAAGCATATGCAAATATTTTTGATTTTCTATTTAGGGTAGAAATTAAGATTAATAGAAATTTGATAAAATATTGCCTTAATCTTGAATGTTCCTTAAAGCATAATAATCAATTTGATATTGATGGTTTATTTATTTCGGTATTAAAAATATTTAAAAAATAGTACAATTAGAAGAAAACTGTTTAATTGATACGCCTGGTCAAATAAAAAGATTTGATTCTTTTTCCGATGATTATATTTCTTATGGAATAATGTTAATAATTCTCGTTACCGTCGCTTCACCAGGAAAAAAAATTTCAAAATTAAAATTGATAAAATCTTACCTATGATCATTAATGTCCCAAGAAAGGTTAAATATATTAGCTATATTGTCAATTACGAAAGACTTATTAAGAGTTATTGATTATAAGAAAATTATTAATAACTTTGTATTTAAGAAATATTAGAAAAATAGACTTCAAATAAATAAATATTATTTTTTAATTAAAAAAATTA
This sequence comes from Nicotiana paniculata, assembly GCA_005239505.1. Classification (NCBI taxonomy): domain Eukaryota; kingdom Viridiplantae; phylum Streptophyta; class Magnoliopsida; order Solanales; family Solanaceae; genus Nicotiana; species Nicotiana paniculata. Next base: position 27,279 of record ML337714.1, read on the forward strand.
AGACCTCTCGTAAAGTTTAACCTTAGGCCACAGAAGTCGTCGGGCCGCCCTGTCAGTCATAATTTGCGAAAACATTGGGTATCCGACGAAAAATTAATCATAAGCTAATGGTTTTATGCCACACTTGAATACAAATAGTATTTGTATTGTTAATGTCAAGAGATAGGAATATTAGTATTTTGTCCTTATCTGTTTTTCTATTTTTATATTGTTCTATCCGTTTTATTTTTTTAGTAGTAGCCGTTGACGGATTCGGCATGCTTTATTGATATGTAACTGCCACGTGCATCACATGTGAATTAGTTCCGTTTGGCTAAGTTTTGGTGTAATTAGGTGAAATTGACACCACTCGTTTCCTCAGCTGCAATCCAGTTAACCCACTTGAGAGGACATCCATTTGTTTCTAATTCCGTTTTAGATTATGTGACTTATTTTTAATTTGTTTGTTCAAAAAAGAATAATATATTTTAATATTCGAAAGAAATTTAATTCTGAAAATTTCAATTTATCGTCAATCATATACTTTTACACTCACAAAAATTTAATAGTTTTTTTCTTTTTTGGTTTCCCACCCGGTGTTCGGTACCCGCATTGAAGCCCGATTATATCTGGATTCGCGCTGCGTCTCGAGACCTCTGGTTAAGAAAAGAACAGTCTCATTCACTGCACCACATCCTTTGTTGGTAACATTTAATAGTTTAGAACTATAAATACCACCTTTTTTCTTCTTCTTTTTTTAATAAAAAAATTGCATATTCAGACAATAAATTATGCTACACAAATAACGGAAAAAACTATGCCTACTCACTACTTGGCCTCAGCCCTCCCTAGCTAGATGCTGTATTGCATTATGTACTCAATTTGGTAGGACCCGGTGGTGTATTTAGAGTATAGTATATGGGTTCGGGAACTAAGTAACTTTTGCATAGAATTTGTATGTTTATTAGAAAATTTATTAAATATCTAATCGTGAACTCAATTATTATACTAAACTTTAAATCTTGAATCCGCTACTCACTATCATTGTGAGAGACACCCTACAATTTGGGAGTCTGTTAATTGACCATCAAACTCCCTCTCTCCACCCATACCGCTAAGTTAAAAAGAAAAACAATTTATTAAACTTAAAGAAAGCATGTTCTAGTGGTTAAGCCTTTTTCATGCAATAATTAGACAAGGAAAAGCCAAACAGTACATTAGTCCCCAAAATGTTAAAGAAGATAGACGTCAAGAATAACCAATTTCTCTAAAGCTTTTTGTTAGATCAATATATTGGACTAAAGGGATTTTTGAGAAAAATCTTCACAACCAGACCCCAAAAGGATAAGTATAATGTAAACGTCCTAAAGATATATAAATTTATAAAGCTACACGTGTATTTACGGCTTAAATTACGTAGCATGAGATTATGTATATATCAAAATTCAATAAAAGTATTATGAGATGATAAAAAAGGAATATGACTTGTATGAAAGTCAAAGTCTATCTCCACTTTAAATTTTCCTCCCAATCATGTGGGAAACAAAGAGAACAAAAGGACAAAAAGAAGAAAAACGTAAGTAATAATTTTAAAATGTCTCTTCCAGCTTTTTTTTCATTATCTATTTGTTTTTCTTTCCGGATCGGGTCTTTTCCCTATTTCGTTAAGGATCATACTACTCAATTTTACAGTTGTTGAAGGAAGTATGATCGATATATAATTCAAAATTGGTGCTTTTTTTCAGATTAAAAATAAAAGAATAAGTTCGACATATTAGCTACAAATTAACTTCAGTATTTAATCGTTTTTAATGATTTTAACCAAACATTTTGATAACTATTATCCAGTATATGCGTCAGAAATGATAGGTTGGTATGTAGAATGCCCCTCTTACCTAATTCATGAATATGATCATACTTAATTTGCTGTATTAAGGGTGTCACCATATTCTTGTGATGATTTATTTAACCTCAAAATCCTTTTTTATATGAAATCTCTTTTCTGAAAGCAAAGAAAATCTCGTGAAGTAGAGATAACCACGGGCCAAAAACGGTAACGTTGCATGCCGTGGTCCTTACTCCTTAGCAAAAGGTGGTCCTATATATATATATATATATATATATGAAACTTCCAAATAGTTTTCTCTATATCTACCATTTTCATGATCTTGTGGTCCTTGAGTAGAAATACTTAACTAAATCAAAATGTATTGGTAGAGAATCTAAGAACAATATTTTTGACCATTAACTATATATATATTTAGGGGTTCCAGGTTGAAGAACAATGCTTAACATCAATTTATTTCTTTTTTAAATTTGTTCAATCTAACTACGCCGTATAAATTGAAATGGAAGGAGCGTATATTATTCCCCTCCAATCCATGTAAACTAATGAAATAGTGGAAGAACGAATATAAAAGAAAAATAAACTATTCTTTGCCAGTTTGCCTTATTTGGAAGGTCCCCATTCAGATAATATCAGACTTTTATGATGGTCAAGTTGTATATTTGTACTAGAAAGACTGTAATACAGAGCTCACGAGCGACCATATGTAGTGTCATTCCTCTGCCTCAATACATTATTTCTTTCAACTTGCCATCTGTATTATCTTTTTCATTGAAAAGAAATCAATGGAACCTTCACTCCTGTATATACTATTTAAAGAATGATACACGCACATATGATCTATACTACTAATAATAATAAACACCAAATAACTTTATTGTTGTTTTAAACATTTAATGGAAGATAAAACAGTAGTAGTCAAACGTATACATCATTGAGTACGATATAAAGGTACATTTGTGCACCCTCTAATCTTCTTCTAGTGTGAAATCGACCCTGCCTTTTTACCTGTACATTTTATGCATCTTCCACAATAGAAAAGATTCGAATCAAAAATAATAATTCAGCTCAAGTATACCCCAGTCTGAAGTGAGGACCAAAGATCGTATTCACCCAATTGCCTTCTTTCATCTATTATTATAGTAGTACCAAATAAGGGTGCATGTATATATATATATATATCAGGTTTAGTGGTACTCTGATTTTTACAGTGTCAGCTCATGTGAAGACGCACATGGTCCACGCCTTTTATTTTGCGCTTTTTCGAGTGATTTGGCGTTTGTACTTTCTAATTGTCAACAGTTAACCTTTCACTAAGATCAAAATCTAAAAGGGCCAACAATAACAATAATAGTATAGCTAGTGAATTCACACAAGTGAAATCGGAAGTGAGTAGTGTTTACGTAGACCCTGTCCTTATCTTGTAAAGGTGTTTACTCTAAAATTTGAGTAATAATTAAACTTATAATGATGTCTTAAAGATATGTGATTTAGTCCAGCACTAATTGATAAGCAATAAGATAAATATATGAATTAAGTGAACAAGATAGATCAAACCCAACGTCTCAGCAGGCCTCGACCTCAAGCCAAGATAGCCTCGAGAAGGATTCAGATGAACAGTAGGATAAAGTAAAGAGAATATTTTAAAGCTAAAGAATAATTCTAATGAGAGATGAGCACAAAAAGTAAGAGTGTATATTCTTTGTCAATGATTGATGATCTTTACAAATGAATGGGCTCCCCTTTATATAATAGGGGAATCCCAAATAAGGTACATTCCTAGTTCTGGAAAGGAATCTAATTTGTACAGCTGTCTAACCGCCTTGTATGAATTCGTACAAATCTGTTCTGGGATTACGTCTTGAGATTTGTGCCATTGCGGGAATCTTGTCCATTTTGTTATAAATCCATAACAGTATTATCTCGAGGTAGGCCATACTCGGCCCTAGTATCGTGCGCTCCGTTCCTCGAGCCTTGCACTCCATCATCGGGTTCGAGCTCGATCTATTGATCTCACTTGACCCAGTTCAAACTCGGGCTCGGAGTGGTTCCTCGACCTCACGAAGTCGGGCTTAGCTGATTTCGACCGTATACATATAGTCCCCGCGTTTCTTACAATAAAATGATAAGAAACGATCTGAGTCTCGAATTTCTGAAGTTCCAAAAAATGACATCATCCTTGTCACGTAAGCGTTAGAAATGACTCGAAACGTCCCGTCGGTACGTTTTCCCAAAACATTAAATGCGCGTCAGTGTTGTTCGGCCACTAACGCCACCGAACGGTCATCGATTTCCTATAAATACTTGGTTACTCGCCTCATTAAGGACTTTTACTTCCATTTACAACTCCTCTAATCCCTTCTTCTCTCTATCTTCTCTTCTTCTGCCACCGGTTCTTCCGCCGTTTTAACGCTAAAAAGTTGTCAAATCTTACTCCCTTCCGCCTCTCTCAACCAGAATCAATGGCTAAAACTCCAAAATAGTTCCTCAAAAAGAGGGAACTTCCTCCTCTTCTTCCCGTCTGGCCCTTAACGAGATCGTTCCTGGTGGTTGTACTCTAAAAAAGGACTTCATGGTCGAAAATCCTCCCGATGTTCCTGACCTATGTGAGCACGCTTCGAGGTACACCTGTTCGATAATGGAGAAACACCTCGGAGCTGTGAGAAAGGACTATGGCTGGGGGAATGGGGTCGTGGTACAGATCCCCACCCGTGAAGAGGACATACTACCCACGTGTAGGGGTTTTTAAGTATGTACACTTACCCCTTCACGTTGGTCCCCCTCGATCCAATCGTGATCGACTTTTGCAAGAGGTACCAAGTTACCCTCGGGCAAATTCACCCGTATTTTTGGTGGATAGTGATAATGCTTCGATACTTCACCAGCAAGGCTGAGGGGCTCGAATTCACCCTCAGGCACCTCACCCGTTTATACTGGCCTCAACGTTTTTGAGGGTTGATCAAGCTCTAACGTCGGTCGACCAAATCTTTCTTTGCCAGCAACGATGAGGACAAAGATCGAGGTTGGATGAGCCGGTTCATCCGAGTGAGGACCATCGATATTATCCCTGAGGCGCAACTGTCGTTCCCCGAGAAGTGAAACTTCGACCGTAAGTGAAGCTCGTTCTCTCAGCGACTTTCTGCACTTTCACGATACCTTGCATAATGTTCTTTCCTTTACTTGCAGTGGTTCCTTGGATGCCCCATGCGATCCCCGATCTCGATTACTAAGTTCGGAAGATAGTCGTCACCTCCTCGTATGACAAACGCAAGTGGCGTGACTTGTCGAAGGGCAAGTGGGAAGCAAACATCATGGTAAGATCTTTGATACTTCCTTCTCCATTGAAAAGTCTTCCTTCCTCACACTTGATTTTTATTTGTGCAGGCATTGGTGACTTTTTCAAGATGAGGTCGGCCCCTCCCGGGGAGAAGATGGAGTCCCCGATTCCAAAGCCAAAAAAGGACAACAAAAGGAAAAGGGATTCAAAGCCCGAAGACCCTCAAGATAAAGCGAGGCCTGCTCGGAGGCGCAAGAAGAGTGTCATCCATGTGGGCATAGACTCAGTCCACCAGTTCATGGATAATGAGACCGATGAGGTCGAAGATTTGGCCTTGGTGGCCCGAACTAGAAAACCAATCGAGGGCGCCAAATCCACCGAGACCGAGGTCCTTCATCGTGATGAAGGGATCTCGAAGGAAAATAAGGACAAAGACCCCGAGTCGCCCGACATCGTGGTTTTTCCTCAACATTCAGCAAGTACGCCAAAGGGGGCAAGTTCCGAAGCCCCTATGAGCGAGCAGAGCGCCTCAGGAGATCCCCCCAAGGCCATGACAATATGTCACTCCCCGTCGTTCCCGGATTACTCCGAGGACGCCATTATAGATGCTCGGGCTCTGAAAACGCCTGAGTTAGGCGGATCCACTAGTGAGGACGATCCATTTCAGGGTTGTTTTACTGGGGTCGATGATGCCGATCTTATCGATGCGTCCTTGACCTTAGAAGAGGCCCAATGTCTCTTCTCTAAGGGAAGCCTCAACTGTTAATATTGCAATTTCCTCAGTGTTGCAGTTTCTATTCCTGCTTTGTCTAATCATTCCTTTTATTTGTAGGCTTTTACCAAGTTCAAGGCCGAGCTGAGCCAATGTGAGGCGGAGCTGAACAGATCCTTGGGTGAAGGGAAAAACCTGAGGCTCCTTTGTGATAAAAAATAGGGGGATCTCAAAGACATTCAAGCGGAATTAATCAGGGATCGAGAATACGAGGCCGAGTTGGACAAGTAGGTAACTAACGTTTTGAACGAGTATGGCATTCTCCTCCTAATTATGGAAGCTAATACTTTGATGTCTCAGCTGCAACAGAAGGTGGAGATGTTGGGGCAGCTTCGAGGAGAGGTTGGCCGGGTCAATGCCGAGTGCAACCAATCGAAAGGCACAATGAACTGCCTTGTTGCGGGGAAGGAGGCTGCATTGACATAACTAGCAGCTACCGAGACTCAGCTTCGAAATGCCAAAGAGAGCAGTTCGGCCCAGGACGAAAAGATTGCTGAGCTCGAGGATAAACTTGCTAAGGACGAAGCTAAAATTGCTGAATCCAGGGCCGAGGCCAAGAAGACTCAAATTACGGCTTATAAAACAATTACAGTATATTTGAGGGACGCTGAAACTGCTCAAACGGAGCTGAGAGAAGATGCTGATCGGGAAAAGTGAAGCAACGAGTATGCTAGGTGCCGATATCGGAGGGAGACTCTCGAGGAGATTCATCATAGGGGCTTCGATCTTACTAAGGAGATAGTCCAAGCAAAAGCGGATGAAGCCGATGTCCGATTCCTTGTCTCCTCCGATGATGATGATGATGATGTCAAAGGCGGCCAAGACGAGTCCCAAGGTGAAGAGGGGTCCGAAAAAGAGACCACTCCCGATGGAGAGGCTACCTCCGAGGGAGAAGCGATTCCAGGAGGAGAAGCTTCCCCCGAATGGGGGATGCTCCCTTGGTGTAGATAGGAATTTTCTTTCTTTTTTGTATTTTCTCTTCTGTTGAACTTTTGTATTGATGTTTTAGACTTCAATACCACACAAGAAGATAAGTTACTTTGTTTAGTACCCAATTTTTGAGTGTTGTCTCAGTAGAAGAACCTGGTTCTTCTTGGTGTTCCAACTACTACTGTTGCGGAATAATAAGAAGTAGTAAAGTAAAAACACAGAGATTTTTACGTGGAAAACACCTGGCTCAAAAGGTGAAAAAACCCATGACCTACTCCTTAGTAGGATTTTCTCAACTCTTCACTAAAAACTCTGAGCCAAACGGACTTATAAAATAAACTCTTTTGTAATCCTAGGACTAACTCTAATCACTTTGTAGTAACTAGCCTCTAGCTAATTTCTACACACCTCAAGTTAACTCTAACTTGAACAATACGTACCTATTACAATTGCTTCTATGAAAGCTGAAAGATACAATATTAAAAACTCCTACTACAATCAACTAGACTCAATAATCAATCAGATGGAACTGGTTCTTCTAGTTGAATTGTAGCCTTTGCATCGCACAATGATTCTGCTAGCAAAAATAACTCTGGGAATTTTGCTTTCAGACTTTGATTCACTTTAGCTTTGTGCGTGTTGAATTCCAGCAGAAATACATCAAGTATTTATTGAGTCAGTCGTTGAGCTTGTGTTCCAATTCTAGTTCAACTCTACTTGGGTGAACCTGTCACACCTCCTTTTTTATACGCCCCAAAGGGGGTATGGGAGTTTTTCCAATTAAAG
>ML337715.1:0-67011 GCA_005239505.1 Nicotiana paniculata
ATTACTCCCTGCACCTTGTGTGCAGATTCAGGTGTTAGGGCAGAGTGAGCTGTCTATCTGTTCCAGAGATTCTCGGAGGTTTGCGAGGTGGCGACATGCGTCCGCAGTCCTACTCCCTCTCTTGTTTAATATTATAAAATTTATTTTTGTTGAGTTGTATATTTATGTAGATGCTCATGACCAGTGACTCCGGGTTCTCGGAGGATTGCATTTAATGTTCAGCATAGATTTAACTGTTTTATAAATGTTTAATGGAAACTTTTATGGGTAATCGATATAGTAAGAGGTAAATGAGAGTTTATTATGATTTGAGTGAAGTTTTGGTTGGCCTATTTTCATGATAGGCGCCATCACGACTGGCCTGGATTTGGGATCGTGACAGTTCCTGTCACGGCACATAGGTTTGGAACGTGACAATCTCTAGAATCTTCCCATATCTCATACCAAGTCATCACGAACAGCCTCTATCTCTGTAGCATGCATGACCCTAAGTTTCCTGTGAATTTCATCAATAAAATTTTGTGGATCTTCATCCGGATTGTATCTTGTAAATTCTCGAGGACCATGTGAAGAAATTCCCGAGATCTAGAATCAGCTGACACTTCAGATAGACTAGCACTCGGAGATGCTTCAGCCTGCCATTATGTCTAAGGAACTACCAATTGAGTAAGCAACTAAACGACATCTCTGACATTCTGATTGGTTGAACTAAGCAGTAGAACATGAGGTAAATTAACATCCCTGGGCTCCTCTGCCCCCTAGTGTTGTGGGGTTAGGGGTGCCTAGTTAGGTGGATCGTGCCGAGCCTCAGTCTGGCTCGCATCAGTAGTTGGTAACCCACTGATATCTGCTTCTGGAAGCGTACCAGCCCTTTGGCTGTCTCGTATCTTTCTTTTTGTAGGCATACTTTATAAAAACATATAATAAGGAACGAGTTAGAATCAAGTTCTAATGACTCAATTCTATTTCATGATCAAGAGCATGAAAGAAGGGTAATATTTCCTAAATGCCACGTAGCCTCCCAGTTATAAGTGTGGTGCATAACACGCCCATAAGTAGGACTCGACTAGATATTGTATCATGGATTCCTTGGGAAATAAACCGACTCTGATATCAAGTTTGACACGCCCCAAACCTAAGTAAGGCGGACCGACAACTGATGCCTTAACTTGATCGAGCGAACCAACCTGTCATATCTCTTATAAAAATCATATAAATCTGGAACATTTGTAAAGAGAAGATAACAACATCCTTCTATTAAGAACTGCCTATATATAACAAAACTAAGAGTCAGAATACAAAAGATTGAAACATAACTGATCTGAAACTGAGTCATAGAATAGATACATATCTAAAACAATCAATATATGTTTGTGAAGCCTGTAGAATAGTCTAAAACTAAAGAAGTGTTAGGACAAGGAAAATACCTACCCAGAACATCTATAAACATAGCAAGACTCCAAACTTGACCCCAGGTAGTAAGTGGGGTTCACCAACTGTAGCTAATGTGTAGAAACTACTTAGCGGGGAGGTCTAACGCTCTGTGTCCAAATCTGCATCATGAAATATAGCATTCCTTGCAAAAACGACGTAATGTGGAATAATAATCTTATAAAAAACAGACTGAATAACATACAATAAACAATGAAGCACAAATAAGAGAAAACTAAGAATATCACATAGGACATATACCTAACTTCCTTTGAATTATTCTGATTTTTTCTTTAGATAGTTATTTACCAATGTTCAAGGATCATTATTCCTTGATATACTTTGAATGTAGATACCTTTAGATTATTCCTCCAAATCTTACAGACTGATGCCATAGGGTATACAATAACATGACCACAAGGCCTCGTGCCTCACACAACATTAGTAGACTATAAGGATACCAAAGGGTGTAAATAACACGACCACAATGGCCTTGTGCCTTACACAACATCAATGGTTTATAATGGTAAAAAGGGGTGAACATAATGTAGCCACAAGGGCCTCGTGCATCAAACGACATTAATGGGCCACAAGAACATAACATGCTCAACAACATTCTATAAAAAATATATCACTATCGTATAACTTTTGGAAGTCATTCTGCATGTTAGGCTAGTTCGGAGCACAATATTATGAAGCGGATTTTACTTATATAATTTTCATCTATTAATCTCAAAAAGAAGTACCACAATCAATCAGAGAAAATTTGGAATGATCGACAATTATCAGGAGCATGATTTCTATGGAAAATCCATCAACAACAGGAGAATATTCTCTATAAAAGGCTTGATAGAATAGGAACATAACAACATACGAAAAGGTTCATTTTTATGAAAGAATGGAATGGTTATATCGACATGCTATCACTCTAGGACCTCACAAACTAATAAGTGAGAAACATAAGACTACGATGGCATGTCGTAGCGAAAAAGAGAGGATCTAGCCTTACATACCTCAATTCTCAATTCTTAGGATAACTACGAAGAATCAACCCTTCAGTTATGAGCTTTAATCTACAAGATTTAGCGAAGAAGAAAGCTAATATTAACAACTCCACAATAACCTTTATCTATATAAGCAAATCAACATACCTCTGAAGAATGACAAGCTCCCGAGACTATCAATTCAATGGCGTATCTCCACACCCGTCCTTTCCGCCTTAACTATGCGGAATACTCATAAGATCTCATGGAAGAAGGTAGGGGAATATATTTAACATACCTTATCTTTTAGGAAATATCATAAACATATCCTCTTTGAAGCTTGCTAGTGAAAACTTCGATTTACTACAGTCGACGAAAAATATGTGTTTTAAACACTAACTTTATGTTGGGATAAACTTCCTTGATAATAAAGTTAACTTACCTTCAAGTTATTAAATAAGGAAAAATATTTTAGGTATCCTAGGGTTCTGATCTTGGAGGAGATGACAAAGAAAAATGAGTTAAAAGACGAGTTTGGGATTCATATGTGGAACCCTTGGATGTGTCATGCGTCTCCATATTCACGGGGAACTATGCAGGTCCATAGTAAAATGCGTATAATTTTTGTACCAATATTGGATTAAAAATAGTTTTTTTCCTGGAAACTACGCTCGAAGATCTTTAATTTGATAGGTAAGTCACTACCTAACTCATGATACACAGGTAGGTATGCTTGATCAAATTTGAAGTTTGTACGAGCTCATTTGAAATACAACTTTGTACTGTAACTTCTAGCTTGACTTTGTGGTAAGGCTTGTCACGCCCCAAACCTAGGGAGGCGTGGCTGGCACCTGGTGCCGAGCTAACCCGAGTGAACCACTCTGTAACTCATAATCATTCGATCAAAATTAGAATATACATAGGTCGTGTTGGCTGAACTCATTCCTTTGGTTACTATCATGGGCTAACTGGCGACAACTCATAATGTACAACTGTAAGTGGGCAACACTGTATCAGTAAACTATCGTTCTCAAGACATGAATACATATGGGACGTCAAGGCCTCTGACGTACTGTACAAAATGAAATTTTGTCTACAAAGCCTCTAAGATTATTTGACATCAAATGGGACAGGGTACCGGCCTACACATAAGTCTGTAGCAAAAATTTGACACGATGACTCATAGACTCGGCCGCACTTCGAATGAGATGGAGTCTTACCGATCCTTTGCTGAATGCCAATCTCGTCGACTATGAGGGCTGTCAAACTGATTATCTATACCTGCATGCATGAATTCAGCGTCCCCAACAAAATCACGTCAGTACGAATAATGTATCGAGCATGTAAGGAAATATACTGAAAGCTGAAACTAAACTGATAATATGGCTACTGTAGGTAGCTGGAAGTCAAAGATAATGTGATGGTATGCTTACCTGCTGATACTGACTCAATTCTCTCAATATAATAAGTAAAATAGATGTTCGGCCCTATATATAACTTTATAACTGCTCTTTTGTAGTAGGCTCGCTCATAGGAACTCGGCCATACTAGGCTCTATATCTCGACCAACTAGGCTCGCTCATAGGCGCTCGGCCACAGTAGGTTCGGTATATAACTTACCATCTGATATGAGGTTTCCCAATATGGGTCTGCCCATCGATTATAGCTCGATCGTAATGAAAATACTGTAATACTGTATATATAGACTCTCTGCTCTGTTGACTGGAAAAAGGAAATACTCAATTGATATGATGTCCGGATAAGGAGAATATTGTAACTTACAAGACTAGGAAAATATACGTAAATTCTGGAATATGAATTTCTCTTTAGCCTCGTTATCAAACTCGTAGAATTACGAGATCATGTCAAAATGAAAGAAGGGATTAGCCTTAACATACGTGGAGTAGGGAAAAAATTCGTATAATATTCTTGGTGAAGATTGCACCGTACTCTTCCGCAAAATTCCACGTTGCTACTATCCCAACAAATTCTTGTTGGAAGCTTTTGCTTTTTTTTGTGAAGATTTTCTTTTTGGAACGAAATTTAGCTTCTGTTGCTAACATTATTCTTGAAGGAAGATGCTATATCAAATGAGTTATGAATGTATTAGCTTTTGTTTCTAATGTTTCTTTTGAACTCAGAATTATATGCCAACAATGATTCATGGGTTCTGATCCTAAATGAAATAAGACACATAATGAAGTCTTATCTTGGTTACATATTACTTTAACCTTAGGTGGCAACATGGGCTAAATGACTAAGAGTCATTCTTAGTCAGTCATGGTAGCTTTGTTCCCCGTTATGGATGGTGAATTTATAAATTTATCCACTTATTAATTAACTAGGTAATGTCATGTTACTTAGTAATTAACCAATTACCCGTATAATTAAGAATTATCTCAATTTACCTAAAAATACTACTCATTTTTAATATAATTTATACGTCACGTTATCACAGCCATGTGGTACCTTGCATGGTACTAGTTCATAATTATCGGGTATTAACGCTCGACCCGTATTTTACCCCCACATGCCAAACATGGATGAAAATTTATTTTCTTTGACTTAGTTCCCCTTTCATCTTCACGAATTTATTCATCACTCTTGAAATAGCATAATCCTTATAATCTACAAATAATCTTTTACTTGGACTGATGTCAATCACCTTATGACAAATTCAACGTACAATACTACAGGGTGCAACATCGTCGTAATTTATTATTGTAGAGAATAACATCGACGTAATACTGCTGGGTGTAACTGGGCTCTCCTTATATCTTAATTAACTTTCAAAACACATCCCACCCTTACTGTTATTATGAACATATAATATAGTACTAGTATGTAGCCTCCTCAGGAACACACAATATTATTTCCAATCATCGTTGATGTAGTTTAATATATTGAATCATTTTGGCGTTCATCCTTCTATTAACTAAGCTCTTGATTTGTATACTTGAACGCAACCTTATTCTTTTGGGTTTAGGTAAATTTACTGATGTCACACGGTTCAATTTTTGGTCCGAAGATATAGGGTATTACACTTAACATTGATCAGAGGTAAACATTCGAAGAAATTCAAGAAAGAAGTTATGGCTTCGATATATCACATATGCGAAGCTAGGAATTGTAAATAGCTTAGAGGATTTAGTGTATATAAAGAGATTCCACTACAAAAAATACAGCTACAACTTAGAGAGAGGATGGGATTGTTTAGTGGATCAAAAAAAGTTGACAGATGTTAGATTGTTATATAGCATTTTTGTCACGACCCAAAATCTCACCATGGTCGTGATGACACCTATCCCACCACTAAGTAAGTCAACCATCTAAATCAACTAAAACAAGTAAAATAAAGGATAAATTGCAATAATGATATGGATATGTATCATAAATCTCACAACATCATCCAAAATGAAAAATACCATAATAACTCCCAAAACCCGAGAGTAAGAAGTCATGAGTTTCTAAGATGAAGATACAACCGAGTCATAATATAGAAGTACAAGATACGAAACAAAAACAAATAGTACCATGGTGGAAAGAAGATGACTCCAAGCGTTTGCGGTCGATCTAACATCACTACATGGAGTCTCCTAAGTCAGCTATTGGGCACCCTTCTGAGGTCCAGTCAAGCCAATACCAGAATTTGCACAAAATGTATAAAAATGTAGTTTGAGTACAAAGACAATGTGTATTCAGTAATATCAAGACTAACCTTGGTAAAGTAGTGAAAAAGTTCAAGCCATATAATACTCACTAATAAACATACATGCACAGTTCATGCATAAACATAAAAAGCCAATAAAAAGAAAAATGGTATCGTAGAAGAATGTGTCACAAAAGAACAATTTAACATGAATCATTCCATCTCGACTATCAAGTCTAAATCATGTAACAGAGACATCACGTAGAATGTCATAATATAAGCACAAAAAGCATATAATATGTTAAGCCACATAGTATTACGTGGATGTTATGCTCCGCAGTATTATATTACGATGATGTTACGCCTTGCAGTATTACGTCGATGTTTTTTTACGCTCCGAATTATTATATTACGGTGATGTTACGCCCCGTAGTATTATATTACGACGATGTTATACCCTGTACTATTATACGTTGGATTTATTGTAAGATAATTGACGTCAGTTCAAGCACAAGATTATTTGGAGATTATAAGTATTATGATATTTCAAACAAGTGATAAGTAAATTCATGACGGTGAAAGGTTAAGAGAATCGAAGAAAATGAGTTTCGTCAAAGCTTTACAATTTGGGATAAAATACAGTCCAAGCTATAATACCCTGTATTTATGGACTAGTGTCATACAAGCTACCCCATGACCATAATAGTGAGGTGTATAAGGTATGTTAAAAAATGATTAGTATTTTAAGTAAGTTTAGATAATTCTTGATTATGTGGGTAATTGATTAATTGTTGATTAGTGGGAGATTAATGAGTTAACCATGACATTGATGGATAATTAATGAAGATTATTGATAAAATTAAGGTGTCGATGTGGCAGCAAGGGAAATGGGATTCAAAAGCTAATTAGTGACTCTTTACTTACATTATAAGGTGGAACCTAGGGACTCGTGGCTAAGCCATAAAAGTCTCTCAAATTCACAAAAAGGCTTCTTTAATATATAGATAGAGATGCTTACATCCCATCTGTAAGTAACAATCTTCAGCAAGATTTCATCAAAGAACATATATGAAAGTAACGTGACTTACTTCAACAAGAATTCATACAAGACTTCTTAGCATAATAGCAACGGGATTTTTGCGATTCGAAGGGAGTACGGTGCAATCTTTCTCAAGAATATCATACAGATTATCCCCTACTTTGATCCGTCGTTACATGTTATCGCAATTGATGTGTGTTAGAGGGATTTTCAAGAGAATCGGCCCAGGTATTTTAAGGCTATCCCTTCTTTCTTTTTGGCATGATCCATACGATACAAGTGAAACGAGCAAATGCACAACATCCATATATGACTATGTTCATCGAAATACCAGAGGTCCCTATGTTCTTGATTCCCAATATGTCTTATTACTCTGTCGTCTGTTCATGGGTCTCAAAAAATACGTAAGTTGATAAAGTTTATTTCATGACATTAATCAGAGGCATAATGGTCTTATGACATTCCGAGAGATTTTATTGACGTACTTCTCATGAATTGCATTCACTTATACATGTACATTGACCCATGACTAGATGGTATTATATATATATATATATGGAAAAAGGTTACGGCGTTATATACGCACCCCCACCTGATCAGCTGGTATACGTTGATTATTTGCCCACTATGGCCGAGATGATATGATGGGATGCCCACAAAGGCTTTATGATGTTATGAACGCATATACCTATCCATGGTATTATATTTATATTCATATGCGTGAAATTATAAATATTAATGATGAACAGAGTTATTCAGACTTACATGTTAAATATTTTACTCCATATTTCTCTCATGTCTATTATTTACTGATATTAATTCCTTACATACTCGGTACATTATTTTTACTAACATCCCTTTGCCTGGGGACGCTGCGTTTCATGCCCACAGGTCCAGATACACAGGTTGAGAGCCCTCCAAGTAAGTTATCAGCTCAGTGGAAGGTGTTGGTGTGCTTCATTTGCTTTGGAGTTGCCTATTTGGTCAGTATACATTGGACACGTATTGATTGGTATGCCAGGGCCCTGTCTTGACCTTATGACCTTTATGTACTCTTAAAGACTTGTAGACATATTCCATGTATATGAAAAATTGTATGGCCTTGTCGGCCAATGTTTAGTGTACGAGTGATCACTTTGGACTATAGGCTCGTATGCCATATGTATAAGTTTGTATTACATATTGGGTCGTCCTATGTCGAGTGTTCCCTCATGTTTCATTCTAGTTATCTCATAGAAGCCTTTCGGTTTCATTAACCTGTGATAGTATGATACGAAAGATACGTTACGTTGGTACTCGGTTGAGTAAGGTACCGGGTGCTCGTCGCGGCCCATCGGTTTGCGTCGTGACCAAAAGTGGTATCAGAGAAGTTTTGTCCTAGGGATTCTATAAGTCGTGTTTAGTAGAATTACAACAATAAGCCAATTAGGGGAATATGGGGTGCTTTTGCACAAAACCGAACATAAAATATAATTTGCTTAGAGATGACAGTTCTGACGAACACTACTAGACTTATTCAAACAAATGGGGATATTTTTCTTTCATCACATCTTCCGCTTCCCACGCGGCTTCCTCAACGTGTTGACTTCGCCACAACACTTTAACTGAAGCAATTTCTTTGTTCCTCAATCTACGGACTTGTCTATCAAGAATGGCAGTCGTAACCTCTTCATACGATTGTTCTTCATTAATCTCAATAGTCTCAACTGGCACGATGGCTGATGGATCTCCATTCACTTTCTTCAACATGGACACGTGGAACACTGGGTGCACTAATTACAATTCAGGGGGTAATTCCAACCTATAAGCCACTTGCCCTGTCCTTTGAGCAATCTGATATGGCCCGACATACCCATGTCTTAATTTCCCTTTCTTCCCAAACTGCATCACTCCCTTCATGGGGAATACCTTAAAGAATACCCAATAATCAACTGGGAATTCCAATTCTCTTCCACGAATGTCCGCATAGGATTTTTGACGGCTCTGAGCGGTTTTCATCCTCTCCCGAATGACTCTAACTTTTTCCAATCCCTGGTGCACGAGATATGGCCCTAACAGTTCTGCTTCACCAACTTCGACCACCCAATCGGACATCTACACCTTCTTTCGTACAATGCCTCAAATGGGGTCATCTGAATACTAGCGTGAAAGCTGTTATTGTAAGCAAATTCGATAAGTGGTAAATGATCATCCTAACTACCCTTGAAGTCCAACACACAAGCCCATAACATATCTTCAAGCGTCTGAATAGTCCGCTCTGCCTGACCATCAGTCTGCGGATGGAAAGTTATGCTGAGATTTACCTGAGTACCCAAACCTTGCTTAAATTTCCTCCAAAAATTAGCCGTGAAATGGGCTCCTCGTCTGAGATAATGGAAACTGGAGTACCATGAAGCCTAACTATTTCCTTGGTATACAACTGAGCATACTGTTCTGCAGTATCGGTGGACTTGACCAGCAAGAAGTGAGCTGATTTCGTGAGTCGATCCATTATCACCCAAATCGAGTCCAACTCGTGCTGAGTGCGAGGTAACCCTACCACTAAATCCATGTTGATCATTTCCCATTTCCATATTGGAATTTCCATAAGCTGAGTTAACCCACCAGGCCTCTAATGCTCGGCCTTCACCTGCTGACAACTCGGACATTTAGATATAAAGTCTGCCACACCTCTTTTCATGCCGCTCAACCAATAAACTTCCCAGAGATCTTGATACATTTTCGTAGAACCTGGGTGCATGGAATACCTGGAACTGTGAGCTTCCGCCATCACCTCTCCTAAAGATTATTCACATCAGGAACACATAGCCTTCCCTGGCACCACAAAACACCATCATCGCTTCCGAGTGAGAATGCCGAAATCTTGCTATTCAAAACAGCCCCCTTCAACTGTGCCAATGATACATCAATAAACTACTTCTCCTTGACTTCTGCTATAAGTGATAATTCTGCCCCATTATGCACCATGACTTTCCCCTCGTCTGAGGTCGAGAGACAGACCCCCAGACAAGCCAACCGACAAACCTCCCGAGCCAACGGCCTCTGATCTTCCTCCAAATGAGCCAGACTACCTATAGACTTCCGACTGAGAGCGTCAGCCACTACATTTGCTTTCCCTGGATGGTACAGAATGTTCATATCATAATCCTTAAGCAATTCTAGCCATCGCCAATGTCTTAAATTAAACTCCTTCTGCTTGAACAAATATTGGAAACTCTTGTGGTCTGAGAACACGTCCACATGGACCCCATACAAATAATGCCGCCAGATTTTCAATGCAAACACAACTTCCGTGAGTTCTAAATCGTGCGTCGGATAATTCTTCTTGTGAATCTTGAGTTGTCTGGAAGCATAGGCTATAACCTTCCCGTGTTTCATCAACACACATCCCAAACCAACCCTTGAAGCATCGCAATAAACTGCATATCCCTCCGTGTCTTCCGGCAAAGTTAACACCGGTGCTGAAGTCAATCTTGATTTCAATTTCTGAAATCTCTTTTCAGAAGCGTCGAACCATTGGAACTTAGTTGCCTTCTGCGTCAGTTTAGTCAATAGGGAGGCGAGGGTAGAGAACCCCTCCACAAACCTCCGATAATACCCGACTAGACCGAAGAAACTGCGAATCTCTGTCGGGGTCATTGGTCTAGGCCAATCCTTTACCGCTGTGATTTTCTGGGGTCAACCTTAATCCCTTCTCTGGAAACAACATGACTCAAAAATGTGACTGAATCCAACCAAAATTTACATTTTGAAAACTTTGCATACAATTGGTGCTGATGAGGAGTCTGCAGAACTATCCTGGGGTGATTAGCATGATCCTCCCGACCGCGCGAGTAGACAAGGATGTCATCAATAAAAAAAATCACGAAGGAGTCAAGAAACGGTTTGAAAACCCGATTCATAAGATCCATGAAAGCCGCTGGAGAATTGGTCAGTCCAAAGGACATTACAAAAAATTCATAATGGCCATAACGAGTTCTGAAGGCGGTCTTAGGAATATCTTGCTCTCTGATCTTCAACTGGTGATACCCCGACCGTAAATCAATTTTGGAGAAGAACCTCGCACCCTGCAATTGGACGAACAAATCCTCTATTCGGGGCAATAGATACTTGTTTTTGATAGTGACTTTGTTGAGCTTACGATAATCAATACACATCCGAAGCGACCCATCCTTCTTCCTGACGAAAATAACCGGAGTGCCCCACGGCGACACACTCGGCCGAATGAACCCCTTCTCTAATAAGTCTTTCAACTGCCCCTTTAACTCCCTCAACTCTGTTGGAGCCATTCTCTATGGTGGAATAGATATTGGTTGTGTATCTGGCAATACATGAATCCCTAAATCGATCTCTCTATATGGCGGAATCCTTGGAAGCTTTTCCGGAAATACTTCAAGAAACTCATTCACGATTGGGACGGACTCGGGGGCAGACACTTCTGAGGTGGTGTCCGCAACTCGGACCAAATGATAATAACACCCCTTTTTAATCATCTTCGAGGCCTTGAGATAGGAAATAAACCTACCCTTTGGCACCACACCATCCCTTTCCACTCAATAACTGACTCATTAGGAAACTCTAGTCTCATAATTCTGGTTCGGCAGTCGAGTTTAGCAAAGCACGAGTAAAGACAATCCATTCCCATGATAACATCGAAATCTACCATCCCTAGTTCGATAAGATCGGCCGTGGTATCTCGACCACACACCGTGACAACATAATTCCATAGACTCGTGCGGCTGTAATGGAATCACCAACCGGAGTTGACACGGAGAACGGCTCATAGAGTCGTTCGGCTTCTATCCCAAAACTTGAAGAAATAAATGGGGTAACATAGGACAAGGAGGACCCCGGATCAATAAGAGCATAACAATCAAGGGCTTGAAAGCCTGAATACCTGTAACAACATCTGGGGAAGCCTCCGCACTCTGGCGACCACTCAAAGCATAGAACCGGCTGGGTCCACCTCTACCACGAGCTCCACCTCTAACTGCACCACGCCTTGCTGGAGCTGGAGGACGTACTTAAGATGCGGCGACTGAAGAACCGGACAGCTCAGCAAAACAACTACTGCCCTGACTGGGCGCACGGCAATCCTGCCGAATATGACCTCTCACCCCACACCCGTAGCATACCAGGATATCCAGGTAAAAAGGCTCAGTATGGAACCTCCCACACTTAGGGCACGGAGCCCTCCTCTGCTGCTGGAACCTCCCTCCTAGACGACCGGACTAATGGGGTCTCCTACTGTCTGATCCTGGTCCCGAGCGACTGCTCTGCTGATAACGATGCACTGATGGC
Organism: Nicotiana paniculata; assembly: GCA_005239505.1. Lineage (NCBI taxonomy): Eukaryota > Viridiplantae > Streptophyta > Magnoliopsida > Solanales > Solanaceae > Nicotiana > Nicotiana paniculata. Next base: position 12,404 of record ML337715.1, read on the forward strand.
GGTGCACTGGATGAGGACTCAGCATAAGACTGGGATGGCCCTGATGGACCTCTCCCCTGAACTGGTCTCCCTCCTCCAACTGAACTCCCTGAGTGGCCCGCTGACTAGGCCTTGCTGATACTCTCCCTCTCCGACCTTATCTTCAATTTTCTAGCCTTCGTGGCCTGGGCGAATCCCACTATCTTACCATAATTCATGCCTGAGTGTAAGGCAGTTGTACAGCTTCATTCACAACCAAGGGACTGAAGCCCTGGACAAACCGTCGAACTCTGGCATCCATAGTTGATACCAACTGAGGAGCGTACTTGGACAACCTCACGAAATCCATGTGGTACTCCCACACACTCATGTTACCTTACTTGAGAACCTCAAACTCCGTGGCACGGGCTGCCATAGTCTCGGCAGGCAAGAAGTGATCCATGAAAGCATCAACGAACTCATCCCATCTCGCCAGAGGACTTCCTCCCCACAGGAATCCTCCCACATCTCGAACCAGGAATACGCTGCCCCCTCAACCTGTAAGATGCTAACTCAACCCCCTCTGTCTCTGTAGCCTTCATAACCCGAAGTGTCCTACGGATCAGCCTCTGGATCAATACCTGAGAACTCTGGAGGGGCCAACCGTAGAAACTGGTTGACTCTGGAACCGGCGAAATCTCCCTGTCCGCTAGAGGACGCAGGGGCAGCATGAGATCTTGGGCCTGAGCGGCCACTAACTGGGTCAACATATGAATAGCTCCCCTGAGTTCCCCATCGGAAGTACCGAGACTTGGAGTTGGAACCGAAGAAGGATAAGGAATATCGGCGGGAGGGATTGTAGCACCCTCCGCCGCAGCAGGAATGGGAGCACTCTGATCTGGAACAAATAGACTAGCTGGATTCAAGGTCAGGGATTCACTCTCACCCGCACCATCGGGTACAAAATTCACGACCACACTTGGGGCGGCATTGGCCTCTAGGCCGAGTCGCGCTCTCTTCTTTGGTGCCATCACTGGAAGTTTTGGAACAGAGCACGAGTTAGACAAGAATATTCTCACTTTCCACTTCACCGCACGATATAGAATAACAATGAAAAGGGTGTTTCCTAAATGTCTATGTAGCCCCCTAATTATAGATGCGGTCGACAACACACCGATAAGAAAGGCTCTACTAGACATGGCTCCAGGACATCCTAGGACACTTTTAAAACCTTAGGCTCTGATACCAATTTTGTAACACCCCAAAATCGAGGGACGCGCCCGGCACTCAATCGGGTGACCCCAGTCAAGCGAACCTGATTTTCCTTTCCTACCCAACGCGCTTCCCCATGTTTATATCATCCATTATTTATGTGAAACAGTGATATAAGCTTAAAAGTGTGTGATTACCACAATAAATCTAATTTTTCCTCATTTTACATTATTATACTAGATTTTCCAAAATATACATAATAGATACAACACTTCCCAATACAGACCACGATTACGAGCAAATACAACCACTACCCAAAAATATTTATATACACCCACATAGTGTCTACGGAGCCTCTAAGAGTACTCGGAGTTTATACAATACTTGCCGGCAACAAGGCCCCGGCTATACCATACAATACATAATATACTCAAAAGGAGATGGAATGAACTACACATGGCCCCGAGAGGAAGTGGCGCTCACCAGTACAACTGATAAAGGATGAGGAGAAAGCACCACTAACGGCGAGTTGAGCAACCTGCTATGGACCCACCTACATCCATATAAAAAGATGTAGCGCCTCCGGCAAAAGGGACGTTAGTACTGTGGAATAGTACTAGTATGTATGAACAAACTTTATCCCAAGTACAATCAAATAATACACAATTAAGAGACAGTAATAGGACCAATCAATCAATGCACGTGGAAAGAAACAGCCAAAACCAACAAATTTCACAATCTCTCCTTTTTCCCTTTCAACATCACCATATTCATGAGTTTTCCGGATGTTTCATTTTGATAGTGATAATGATCACATTCCATCCTTATTACCTCGGCCACCCTTATTACCTCACATCTCATCAAGCTTATTACTTCGTGTTGTGGCGCGCAACCCGATCCCACCTGGCAATCATATTTCATAACAGCAACCACAAATAATTACATCCCAAGAATTATCATTTCAAGGAATCACAAGTTCACGTCCACCATTCATCTATTTGGGCCCAAGGCACAATAATTCTCCCCAAGTAGTAATTCATATACAAGTCATTGCCATAATTGTTCAAATCATTCACATCATTTCACAATACCCTTTTTCATTACCTATCACGCACGGTTTTCCTTAGCCATTACATATATTCCCACACTTGGGCACATTAACCTTCTTTCATTCATTAACACATACTTTCATATCGATACCCTCGAGCATTTACGAGCTTTGCACATAATAAGATAGGCACATCAAAATACTTTTCACAGTCTCATATAGTAAGGTAGTATGGCAATCAACTAGGACAATCAGAGAATAGAATCTTATGTCTCAACACATTTGAACAATCAATTCACATGTTTTCAAACAAGGTACACATACCATATGCTCGGACCCAACAAGAAGATTCTACAAAGGTTAAAGTTAGCCATACATACCTCGAATCGGGATTTTTCCTTAATTTCTATCTCAAATCACCGGACCTTCTAGCACCTTCAATCTAATTCACAATGCGGCACATCTAAACTTAGAATTAGGAATCATGAACATGTCTTGAACTCATTTGAGCTTTCTATGAAACACTGGGTGTTCCTTCAGATTAAATAACCTTTTTTTAGTGAAAGGTTACTCCAACCTATTTTCCTTTACTAGATTATGATAAATTGGGTACATGCATGCAAGATTCTTAACCCCATCTTTATGAACTATCCTACCCAGGTTTCATTTTAACAAAAATCTGGAAATTAAGGTTAATGAGGTAGAAGCTTACCTCTTAGAGTGAAGAAATTTGTGTCCTACTTGATTAGTTCCAAGCTTGAGTGATGAAGGAAGACCAATTTGATGAAGTTGGGACTTTCTCTCTCTAGAACCCACTCTTTCCTCTCTCTAATATATCAGACAATGGTTAAAAATTGAAGGGGAGGGGTGTTTTAATGAACTGGTGTCGGGTTTTAAAAAATTACAAAAATAGGGCCCGACACAAGAATGCAGTCAGGAATGCGATCGCATTCCTGACATGCGGTCCGCAGAATCGATCGCATAATGGCCCTCGAGATGGGCCAAAACTCAAAACACACTGCCCAGGTATGCAGTCCGCATACACGTTATGCGATCGCATAATGTGTCGCATAACTTCCCTCCCAAAATCAATGGCAACAATACGACAGATATGCGGTCCGCAGAACAGAAATGTGATCGCACATTGGACCGCATAGTTGACTTCAATGGGGCAGTGATCTGCCCGTGTATGCGACCATTATGCAGTCTGCATACATGTTATGTGATCGCATAGTGCGTCGCATAACACCTACTTTATGGAAAAAAAATCTTTAAGTCTCGGGGTACTTTTTACTCAATTTAGGTCCGTTTTAAAAATTTCCACGATAAAAACAACTCGGGGACTCATTCGGGCATTATTTTAAACGGAAAAGGGTCTTATCTGGCCCTCTACTATCATCAATAGTTTAAATAAGCTCTCTGTTATACTATCAGTCCAATTGAGACCTTACCGTTATACTATTAAACATAAATACCCTTATTTTAACAGATCCGAAAAAACCAACCCAAAATCATCCGATTAGATTTAGTATAGATCCGACCCAACCCATTACCCAACCCGATCCGACCCTTCTCTAAAATATGGACTTTCTTCCCTTCTCAAATATGGTCTCCTCTTTTATCCGTGACAGACTATATCAACACAAATCCTTGCAAGTTCTTCAAATTCTTCTTCCTTGTCAAAGTTATTATTAAAACTTGTTAAAACTATTTTGCTGGAAATTGATTTAATCTAACTTGCTATTCGTGTAAAAAATGATTCAGAAACTTAAAAATGGAGTGATTAATTAATACTCCATTTTTCAATTTGGATGAGCTAAGATCTTTCATCAACATATTGGTGTGTTTAACCACCCCAACTCCAGTGGCCTAGTTATTGGCCCGCGTTTATTTTCTTCCTCGTCGTCTTCGTCATCATCATCGTCCTCCTCTTCGTTTTGTCCATTCCGTTTACTTTGGCTTTTGCAATTTTCCATGGCCAACTGCACACTCTTCACTTCTATGTATCTCGAATTCTGGTAACTCCTCTGATCTAACTCTAATCATTCAGTGCATAGACTTACTTTTTAGATCCGGGTCTCTTGTCATTGAACCACTATATTATTGAATAATGGGCCAAGAAGATGCACTTTCACTTGATGTCCAACTTCACAGAGACAAAAAAGCCAAAAAAATAGAATATTGGGTCTGATTTTAAGGCTATTTTATTGGTTAGGAAAGTTAAGTGAGGAGCTGTATTGGAGCTTCGTGTCAGCTATGGTAATTGTGTATTAAATAAATCAGGGAATGAGTTTAGGTTTGAGCAATATTAGCACAGTACCATACGAGTTTGGGTTTTGAAGCTTCTTGGGTTGTCTCTCTGCCATCGCCAGGAGCTACATACGCTTCCTCCGTCGCTATGCCCGCCGTTGCCGGTGCTCGGATTTGAGGGTAACGACATCGTATCAGTTTCCAAGGAAATTGATTACCGCCCTGTTTGTATTTTTTTTTTCTTGAAATTTATTTTTTTTAAATCGGGTCAGCTCATTATGGGGTGGGTTTCCGGGTTCAAAATTGGGAATGGGTTATTTGTGTTTAAGCTTGCCACGTGGAATTTCGTTTAAAATAGGGGTAAAAATGATCAATTGTATAACGGTAAGGTCTTAATTGGCCTGATAGTATAACGGAGGGCTTATTTAAACTATTGATGATAGTAGAGGGGAAGATCAGACCCTTTGCCATATTTTAAAACGAGAAAATTTTACGGGTCTTTACATTTCTACTATGGAGGAACAATGATTAGGGCTAGGAATTAATGGGTGATATGAGTTAATGTGCACAAATCTATGAATTGGTGTTGAGTTTTCTCTTCAAAATCGCCTCTAGGCCGAACTTTAATGGAAGGTTTATGAAAAGTGGGAGAAATCCCGTTTTTGAAACATTTAAATCACTGGCGCCAGGCCTTCTTCGCGTTCGCGAAGGGCCTGATGTGGTCGCGGTGATGCAGCTCAATTAGACTATGCGTTCGCGAGATACCCTTCATGTTCACGAATTATTACACTCACATGCGTACGCGTTCGCGAGCCTTGTGTCGTGATCGTGAATAGTAACGGTCAGTTCCCTTCCTCCACCTCACAAAGCTACGTGTTCGTGTGGATGGGGACGTGTTCGCGAAGGGTAGTCCCCCCACTGCTCCGCGTTTGCATCCCATGCCTCGCATTTCCGCAGGTTTATTCCCTCCCCATGAGTACCTTCGGGATCACGAAGAAGAAAATACCAAAAACCAGCAAAAGTTTAAAACCAGCAAAAGTTTAAAACGAGCAAATTTTGCAAATTCAAACTATTTGTAGACTATCCAAAACTCAACTGAGCCCTCGATGCTCCAAACCAAATATGCACACAAGTCCAAAAACATTATACGCACTTGCTCGCGAGATCAAAACAGCAAAACATCTAGAACTACGAATCGGACACCAAATCAAATGAAATTTTCAATGAAACTTTAGAATTTCTATTTTAACAACCAGACGTCCGAATCACATCAAACCAACTTCGTTTCTCATTAAATTTGGCTGACAAGTCATAAATATAGTAATGGACCTATATTGCGTTCCAGAACCAAAATACGGACACAGCATCAACAAAGTCAAACATTGGTAAAATCTTTAGATTCATTAAACCTTTAAACCTCAAATTTCGACAAAAAGCGATAACTCGAGCTAGGGACATCCGAATTCGATTTCGAGCATATGCCCATGTCCCAAATCACGATACAGACCCACTGGGATCGTCAAAACACGGATCTGGATCTGTTTGCTCAAAATGTTAAGCCAAGTCAACTCAAATTGATTTTTAAGGCATAATTTCATATTTTATCAATTTTTAACGTAAAAGCCATCGGGAAAATACCCGGACTGCGCACGCACATCGATGACGGGTTAAAGAAGCTATTGGAGGCTTTGAAACATAGAATTAATTTTTAAAACCCTATATGACCTATCTGGTTATCACATTTGTTTGTTTTTTCGGGTGCTCTCACGGGACCGTTCAGGTTTGACCCTGCCAGGATCATGGCCTTGAATCTATAGATGTGCTATCACTACTTCTCGAGCTTGCAACATGTCAAAGGTTAGCCGCAGACTTACGCCATCTCCTACACACTCGGGCGTTTCTGAGCTGTTGGTCGGGGACCTCTACGAATTCTATTTTCGAGGTCAGTTGGCAGGTTGATGTCGATAGCAACTTGTGAATTGGTGTCGATCGGATCGTCAATAGGGGGCACCTTATTTCAAGGCACCAGATTGTTGTTTTCTTGATGATGGCCAGACTCACCTCAACATTCAAGTGGACAGACTGAGAATTCGGCATTTTTAAGCTGACCTAAAATTTAGACCTTGAAGAACAAGCGTAAAATAGAGTGCGTTATGGAGATTTGTATCAAACCACCACAATTATCCTTACCCCCAATGTTTACCTTAAAACGGATAACAATTGAATTTATATGCGGTTTTAAGGATATGTGGATTGATTCAACATAAAATAATCAATAATGTTAGATAAAAATGTTAATATAAAATTAATAACCAAACCAATTGTGATGTTATGTACGGGCTCGGATTTGCAGTGAATAGTAATTTTGCCCTCAATCGGACCCTTGGTTCGAACCAAATATATATGAAGAACAATAATAAAATAAGAACTTTTCAATAATTAGAAAGTAGAGAAATAAGTTTGCATTACCTTGATATGCGTGTTTCCATATGTCATATCAAAGAAACATTTCTCCTTTATATAGTAGGAGAATTTCACCCCTAGTACAAGTCTAAAAAGGGTAAAACTCTTCTTCTCTCATTAATTACTGATCTGTAACCGCCATCGATCGAGATCTGTATCATGATATCCAATTGGTCCCGGATATCACGACCCTCTATCCGTTGCCTACAATCGTTCATGTGTTTCCCGAAGTCTTAGAACCTATCACGTACCCCGGGTGCGTCGTTTTATCAAGTCCAATGGCGAGCATTCCGTTCGGGCCTTGGTACAAAAAGTTCTCAGCTTCGATTTATATCCCGTGTATTCATATCCTTGCTTCGTTTGATCCACCGGGAAATTAGGGTGTATGTTTGTAACGACCCAGCCGATCATTTTGAGAATTAAAGTCTCGTTCAGCGGCATAAGGTTTTGAACAACATCTTATTATGCATTCTGACTTGCATGCGTGGTTGAGTTCAGTTGCCGGATGATTCGGAGTGAATTTGGAAGAAGGATTCTTGTTTTGGAAGTTTAAACGATAAGTATTAATCGAAATTTGACTTTTGTGTAAACGACTCCGAAATGGGATTTTCAAGTGCTACACCCCATGGTTTCGTACATGGAAGTATGCTATATGTACATTGATATAAACTCAAAAATGAGATGTTACATTCTGCATTTTCGTACATTAAGGTTTCATCGTAAGTTAATCGACGTAAGTTCGGGAGTAGGATTATTTTGAGATTATAAGCATTATGCTATTTTAAACAAGTGGTGAGTAAATTCGTGAAGGTGAGAGGGGAAGAAAGTAAAGGGAAATGAATTTTCGTCCAATTTTGACATGTTGGGATAAAATACGGTCCGAGCTAAAAATACTCGGTATTTGTGAACTGGTGTCATATAAGGTAATACATGACTCTGATAGTAAGGCGTATAAGGTATGTTAAAAGTGAGTAGTATTTTAAGTAACTGAAGATAATTCTTAGTTATGTGGGTAATTAGTTAATTATTGAATAATGGGACATTACGTAGTTAATTAATAATTAGTGGTGGGTTAATTAAAGTCTTTGGGTAAAGACTAAAGTCTTTGGATGAGTTCAAAGTGTTAAAAACGTCACAGCCCCCTTCTATTATAATTAATGACTCATTAGTCATTTAAGATAGATGCCACCTTAAGGAATTTGGTGGCAAAATTATTCCTAAAGTGGGCCACATCATAAGGCATCTTAAGACTTAAGAAGTCTTTGATCAATAACGTTAGTCTTCAAAAAAAATTCAACTAAAAAATAAGACTTTTCTAACCTGGTAACGTGGGGAAGGTTAGCATTTTCAACAAATTTAACATGATTTCATGGAAATTCCACAAGATTTCATTGCATCTTAAGCAACATGAGATTTTGCAATTATAAGGAAGTACGGTGCAGTCTTTCTCAAGAATATCGTACGGATTTTTCCTACTCCGATCTTGTCGTCACGTGTTTTGTCAAAATTAACGTGTGTTAGAGGGTTGTCAATAAAATCGACCCAGGTATGTTAAGGCTATCCCTTCTTTCTTTTTGGCATGATCCAAATAATAAAAATGAAACGAGCCAAATACGCAACTTTTATAAATTACACTATTCATAGAAATACTAGGGGTGTCTATATTATTTATTCCCTATGTGAATTATTATTATATCTTCTATTCATGGGTCTCAGAAAAATATGTATTTGATAAAGTTTATCCGAAAGGCATATTGATTTTTATGGCATTCCGAGAAAATCTTATTAACGTATTTCTTATGCATTTCATGCACTTCTACATGTACATTGACTGATGAATAGATGGAGTTATATACGTGTATATATATATATATATATATATATATATATATATATATATATATATATANTATGAGATATGGGATAAAAGTTACGGCGTTATATCCGCACCACCACCTTATCAGCTTGTATACATTGATGAATTGCCCACAGTGGCTAAAATGATATGTTGGGATACCCTCAGATGCTCGATGATGTTATGAATGCATATACCTATGCATTGTATGAAATTTATACGCATATACATGACATTATAAAAATAAAATGATTCACAGAGCTATGCAAACATACATGTCGAGTCTTTTACTCCATGTTTCTCTCATGTCTATTATTTACTGATTTTCATTCCTTACATACTCGATATATTATTTGTACTGACGTCCCTTTTGCCTAGGGACGCTGCATTTCATGCCCGCAAGTCCCGATAGATAGGTCGAGATCTGTTCAAGTAGGCTATCAGCTTAGTGGAAGATGTTGGTGCGCTCCATTTTCTTTGGAGTTGCTTGTTTGGTTAGTATGATTTATACGTGTATTGTTTGGTATGGCGGGACTCTGTCTCGACCTTTATGAAAATTATGTATCCTTAGAGGCTTGAAGATAGATGTCATGTACGTAAAATATTGTATGGCCTTGTCGGCCTATGTTCAATGTACGAGTGGTTCTAATAGGCTCGTATGTCTTATGTATAAGTTGGTATTATATGTTGTATTCTACTTATCTCACGGCATCCTTCCGGCTCAGTTATTTAGGATAGTATGACATGAAAAGATACGTTATGTTGGTACTCGATTGAGTAAGGTATCAGGTGCCCTTCACGGCCCATCGGTTTGGGTCGTGACAAAAGTGGTATCAGAGCAGTTCTTTCCTAAGGAATCTACAAGCCATGTCTAGTAGAGTCTTATTTATGGGTGTGTCGTGCACCACACTTATAAGCAGGAGGCTATAGGGCATTTAGGATTGTCAGTCTTTCTTCTTAATCTAGATCGTGTGGTAGAGCTCAGTTGTAAGAATTCAAATTCCTAACTTCTATTTTATTCGTAATAAGATGATACCTACATCGAGAAAGACAATTGGTTAAAGATTGAATATGACTAGGAGAACTGGAGCGGGATCGCTCCTGCCGGGAAAGCTTCTGCTTGCCAGGTTACCTGCAAATTGGACTATGAATGTTGTCTTGGACGGTTAAGGATGACGTCTTTAGACCATGATGTCCTGGGCCATGAATTGCTTGATGCAGGATTCGCAGGCTATGAAATGATGTTCTCGGGCCATGAAGATGATGCATCCGAACCATGATGCCTTTGAATAATGATATGAAAACTTATAAAGGAGATCCTCAGGCCATGACATGGTGTTCTCGGGCCATGAATATGGTGACTCCGAACGATGACGTCTTTGGATAAGTTGGCGATATTTCAGCCCATGAAGATGCAATAGTATGATGCTGACAAGATAGAGCTTAGTCTTGCGAATTAAAGGGGTAGATCTTAGCCCAAAGGAATGCGCAGTAAATAATGTCAGAGGCATTGATTGCTTTTGAGAAGTAAATAGGAGGCAGCGTTTAGCCTCGGAAGGCAGAAAGGTAGCCTTATGCAATATGCGAATACAGATGGAGGTAGCGTTTAATCTCGAAAGGCAGAAAGGTAGCCTTATGCAATATGCGAATGCAGATGGAGGTAGCGTTTAACCTTGGAAGGCAGAAAGGTAGCCTTATGCAAGATGCAAATGCAGATGGAGGTAGCGTTTAACCTCGGAAGGAAGAAAGGTAGCCTTATGCAATATGCGAATGCAGATGGAGGTAGCGTTTAACCTCGTAAGGAAGAAATGTAGCCTTATGCAATATGCAAATGCAGATGGAGGTAGAGTTTAACCTCGGAAGGCAGAAAGGTAGCCTTATGCAATATGCGAATGCAGATGGAGGTAGCGTTTAACCTCGGAAAGCAGAAAAGTAGCCTTATGTAATATGTGACTGCAGATGGAGGTAGAGTTTAACCTCGGAAGGCAGAATGGTAGCCTTATGCAAGATTAAGGAAGGTCAACAGAAATTCTTAGTTGGTGTTAATTGTGGTAGAGCATTGTGATAATGAAGCATCGTTTGTACTGATAATAAATGTTGGCATGACTAGTTTTAGGAACGATGTCCGTCCTTTGAGCGGATAATATGTTTTGGGTTTTGCAATTTTGTGCCTGCATCCAAAGAAAGATCGTGAGTTTTGTAAAGGGGAAAGGTTAGTTCGCATTCCTGCTGGCTCGTTTGCTTGATCATGATGATACTGTCAGTATCATTGGGGTAGCGTTCCCTAAACAAGCTGCTTCAGAAAAAATAAATATACATGATTTTGTAAGATATAATATATAATCTAAAATAGTTTTAGATGAACCAACGACATGACACGGCCCGAGACATTGAAACCTCTCATGCTGCGGAATTTTGAGGGTCCTCCTCCAAATTCTGCCCCAGCTTGCTGGGTGGACGCCTCTAATTGCTGCTCGCGCGGTGATTGGATGAACTTGCTTCAGAATTTTGAGAGTCCTCCTCAAAATTCTGCCCTTGTTGGCTGGGTGAATGCTTGTGGACTGCTTCTCGCTTCAGAATTTTGAGGGTCCTCCTCAAAATTCTGCCCCAGTTTCCAATTGCGGGGAAAAATAGATTTTTATTGAATTGTGACCTAACCCATAGGGCTGCCTACGTATCCCCTCTTATACGGGAATCAGGTCATGCGTAGTTCAAATTACATCATTTGTGGAAACATAAAGATTACACATAGTAGCGCTTGACTGCATCTGAATTGATCGGTTTCGGCAAAACTTCTCCGTCCATTTCTACAAGTATGAGTGCTCCTCCTGTCAGCACTCTATGAACCATATACGGACCCTGCCAGTTGAGAGAGAACTTCCCCTTGGCTTCATCTTGATGCGGAAAGATTTTCTTTAACACCAGCTGCCTGGTGTGAACCGTCTTGGCTTGACTTTCTTGTTGAAAGCCCTGGCCATTCTGTTCTGATATAGTTGACCATGACATACTGCATTCATTCTCTTCCCGTCTATGAGGGCTAGTTGCTCATAACGTCTCTTTACTCACTCTGCATCGCTGAGCTCAGCTTCCTGTATAATTCTTCGAGATGGAATCTCCACTTCGGTAGAAATAATAGCCTCTGTACCATAAACTAGAATATAGGCAGTTGCCCCTGTTGATGTGCGGACAGTGGTGCGGTATCCCAATAAAGCGAATGATAACTTCTCGTGCCAGTGCTTGTGCCTTTCTATCATATTTCTTAGTATCTTCTTGATGTTTTCTGAATCTCCCAGGTTGATGCTTTCAGTCTCGTCCAGGTTGGACTTAGGTCTGTTCTCAAAATTTTCAACTTCTTTGACGATCTCGTCAGGTATGTCATCTTCTTCTGAATCTACGTCTGTTTGTTGCGTTGTCTCATTGCATGTCACAGTCATCGGTTCATCAAGACAAGTAATAGTAGTGTTGTATGAATAAAATAATAAGAGAAGACAATAGCAATAAATTTCGGATTCATAAGAGAAATTTAGAAGATACTTTGATGGATTGAATAACTGTTTTGAACATAGAAGATCTTATTGTAGAAATTGAAAAATGCAGAAAAAAGAAAATCATTAGCAAATAAAACAGTAAATAATGCTTGTTTTAGCCTTGCTACCCCGAGGCTCGTCGGGCTATGGTTGTCTTGATAGACCAGTTCTTGAGATATGTCCCATTGCATACAGTCTGTACGGAAGGGCATTCCTCCCTCTCCTCCTCGAGAACAACACAGCAATCCATATCCTCATCCTCTAGGAACAAACTCCTCATTGCTGCAAGTGCTTCTTCTTCGTCTGATCCATAAATAATGTCGGCCTCCATGAAAGTCTGCTCAAGATGAGGTATCGGCTGCTCCAAAGGGTTATAGGGACAGCGCGAAGGTGGCGACCAGTTGTTGAATTCCTGCCAAGTGTACTCATACCCCAGACCGAAAGTGGTACAATGTTTCTTGAGTTTTATGGGCTTTGTGATCCCTTGGAGGTTCTTACCGAGCCCTTTTCCTGGATCATATCCTCGCCAGTTCAGGATGCTCTCAATCTTTCTATCCCACCACTTGTCCTTGTCGATAGCATTGACCCGCTCAATGTGGTGGTAAGTTCCCCCCCCCCTCCCCATCTTCCTTTTTCCATCAATCACCGGAATAGTTTGACGACTATAAATAGGGTTGCTACCGTCACCATGAATAATAACCTCTTAGTGGTTCCACTCGAACTTTACCGCCTGATGTAGCGTTGACGTTACGGGCCCAGCAGCATGAATCTAGGGTCGTCCCAACAATAGGTTGTAGGATGCTAGCACATCTATCACCTGGAAATCTACTTCGAACCAAGTCAGTCCCATCTGCAGACATAGACTGATCTCTCCCATGGTGGACCTCTGAGAACCGTCGAAGGCTTTCACATTAATAGCTCCATCCCCTTATCTCATGTATCCCTTTACCCAATTTCTTGAGTGTTATCAACGGACAGATGTTAAGACTGGAACCTCCATCGATCAAGATCCTTGTGATGAAATGATCTTCGCATTGCACGGTGATGTGCAGCGCTTTGTTGTGCGCCAATCCTTCAGGTGGTAGCTCGTTCTGGCCTACCATATTGGCCATTTCCCCGCTAGTGATGTTGTTTGGAACATATGCTTCACTCAACACTTTCAAAAAAGCATTTATGTGTGTTTCAGAATTCTGTAGCAAAGAGAGGATGGATATTTATGTCGGTGTCTTGTTCAGCTGGTCGATGACTGAATATTCCTTAGCTTGTACCTTTCTCCAAAGGTCAGCGGGACCTGTTTCGATAAGGGGAGATCGGTTGGCAGCCGGCTTGCTTGACTCGGCCAGATACGCAGGGGTGTAGACCCTTCCAGTTCTCGTCATACCCTGTGATGCGATAGCTTACTCAGACCTGACCTTACCTTCCCTTCTCGCCTCGGCTGTGTAGTCCCAAGGGATAGCGTTTGAATAGAAGGGTGTGTGGTTGACATTGCCACCGGAATTGGTGCGGCCATCCTTACTTCAAACGGAATGTGTGTTCGGGGTGGCAAGACTGCGACCTCGAATGGTGCTGGTGCATTTGCTGGAGGTAAAAACTCAACTTCAATTTGCACTGGTGACTTTGCAGGTGGCTCTGCTTCAAACTCAAGTGGTATAGACATATTCACCTCAGCGTCCTCAGATGGTTGAATCTGGACCATGGTCAGTTTGAGAGTGACTGCAGGTTTCTTTGGGTCATCGCCTTCTGCGATCAACCCAATTGATCCCTCGGGATCCCAATCATCTTCTATTTCAATCATATGGATACCTCTACCCTTATGGTCAGTCAAAGTATTGTCGCGGACATTTGGAGCGGGGTCTTTTGCCATAATAATCTTGTTGTCAATGAGAGCCTGCATTTTGTCCTTCAGAGAGCGGCATTCTTCGGTGGTGTGTCCTTTCATGTCAGAATGGTATGCACAATATTTTTTTGGGTTAACCCACTAAGAAGGGTTCTCAGGGGTGGAAGCAGGGGTAGGTGTGACATAACCAGCAGCTTTGAGCTTCTCATACAGTTGTTCAATGGGCTCGGCTATGGCGGTGTATTGCTTAGGAGGGCGGCGATCAAAATTGGGATGAGGTCTAGGGAAGTTTCGACTCTTTTGATGAACTTTTCTTCCAGCTTGACTATACCTCATTCCAAGTACCCCAGCCTCTTGTTGGCGTTGATAGCCATGTCTTTCCATTCCTCGATCAGTTTCTTGTTGGACTCATGTATCTTGTGGTGGTCATCTTCATATTCTCGGATCCTTTTTCACAGTTCGTTGTATTTGACTTGTGCCTCGGCCCTTTAATCTATAACCCTGTGACCTTGGACATACCCCGGCTTGCTCTGGCCACCCAAATCCTCTTCTAACCAACCAAGATAGAAAGGGGTACAGCCGGCATGATATCTGTCTGGCTCGATGGTGTCTTTCTCAAGTATAATCTTGCAGTGCCACAGCTGCTAAGCTTGGCACTTGTGAGGACTGTCATTTTTTTTAAAGTCAGCTAGAAGATGGCTCATCTTCTCGACCCTAGGGATGACTTGGTTCCTTCTTGCTTGCCTCATAACTCGAAGAGGGACGTAAGGGTATGTCCCCTTTAGACCAATCAGTATCAGAAATGATGCGTCTCGGGATCGAATGATGAACTCATCCGTCGGAAACCATTCAAACATCCATTGAACCTGCTCTTCAGTCAAGTTATCAAAAAGCTCAACCCATCCCTCGGCGTTTTCAGGCTGAGCGAACATTTCGGGGATATAATTCATTCGCTTTGGGTGATAGGAAGCGATGTGGTCATCCCACATTCTGCGGTGAATGTCTTGTCGGTATTCGCCTCTTTGGAGATTCTCCATGAGCCAGAGTTGAAGTAATAAATTGCAACCTTCGAAATGCTTTGCTCCTTGTTGACACATTTCTAAGGCCCGATATATGTCTGTAACGATCATGGGCACAATGCTGTAGTCTTGCCCATCTACCCCTTCCATTATGGTCTTAGTCACCATGGCTAGCCTGGTATGGATCCTTTCCTTCTTCATCGCGAACACGATAAAGCCCAAAAAGCAAACCATAAACACGAACACTCGGCGATGGACGTGTCCCAGAGAGGTGATAGCAAACTCGTCATAGTAGGTACAGTATGATTTGTTGTAGCCATACCTCCAAACATACCAATTCTGCGTCCTTTTTCAGTCCCATCATTTTGAGGAAAATTTTGCCTGTGCGGTTCTCAGGCGTCAACAACCCTGGAGTTTCCCATACTAG
This sequence comes from Nicotiana paniculata, assembly GCA_005239505.1. Taxonomy (NCBI): domain Eukaryota; kingdom Viridiplantae; phylum Streptophyta; class Magnoliopsida; order Solanales; family Solanaceae; genus Nicotiana; species Nicotiana paniculata. The sequence continues at coordinate 28,000 of ML337715.1, forward strand.
GTTAGCCAGCCCTCCTATATCTTCTATCAAAGGCGTCATTTTGATGTTCCTAAAGCGGAACACGGACCTTTCACGATCCCAAAACAGGGTAGCAGCCTCTATTATTATTTTATTAGGCTAGATTTCCAAGAGAGATGGTAGGTTACCCAAGTGTTTCCTGACGATAGCTTTGTTGCTAGAGTGCAGATCCTCCCACCAACTCAACAGTCTTGGGTGGATATTGGAGACCATGCTGAATCTGGGGACTTCGTGCCTCATTTTTTCTGCAAAGACAATAAGGTTAGGCCCTTACCCCCACCAGACTCGACTATTTGGTTGATATAACTCACTCCTTTTGGGAAAGGGATTTGCATATTTTGAAGATTCGCCACCTAACGATTTTAACGGTACGTTAAGGCACCTAAGGGGTTCAACTACATCTATGTTGCTAACCAGAGATTGGGTAAGGGCTTGAAATTATCCTAAGGGGAAGGTGTTAGGCACCCCTCAGGATCCATAAGTGTGATTCCCGGCCAAATGATTTCTGTGAATTTGTACAATTAGCAAATAACAAAGTAAAGGCTCAAATAAGAGGGGATTTAATTCTTAAGCATGCAAATGTTTGAAAATAGTAAAGAAGGTTAGATTTTGAAAGGGTTACGATCTAAGCATATAGAGGGTATCCTAGGTTTATAATAATATGGATCCCATCAATGCAATACCCGATAATTACTCCTCGAAGAGGGGCTACTTAGTATTAGCGCATCGGTCATCATATCCATATTTACCCTTCCCACCCTGTAAGGTTATTAAAAACGAGTGTTGGTCTCATCCTCTATTGCATTTGTTACCCGTCCCTTCCTATCAGTCCCGTAGGAAATTAAGACTACTATCCTAAAGAGAGGTGCTAGACAGACCCTCAGGTTTTAAAGGTCAAAATTCTAGGGCGACAGATAGCTGCTATTGCACATAGAGGAAATAAACCTAGAAACATGGTCTCTACCCTTAATTATACTACAACATGCATATCACCCACCCATTTTCACTATCCGACCCCAGAGTTGTTTACAATTAATTATTATAGACCATTGAATAGGAACTAAAAATAAGAAATGAGAAGTTAACTATAGGGAGCCTTCATAATGGGCTCAACTCTCCAGGTTCTCAATGCCAAGTATTATTTCACAGCCTTTCTCATAATCCTGGTGTGTCAGAGTTCACTAAGGACCTCAAGGGCTCCTGGGCAGTGCTCACACCCAGATTTCATAGCCAAAATAGAGTAAGTGCAGTGTGGAATGGCCAGCCTCTGTGTGTCAAGTTTTAGAGGGAGCTCAAGGGTCCCAAGGCAATGCTCACACAGAAGGGGCAGAACCTAGACTTCTAAGAGTATGTGTGACAGTGCTTGACATAGTTTTGAAAAGGTTAAGTGAGAAAACAGTTTTGAAGAGGGAAACTTGATTGGAATAGTTTTATAACAAAGAAGTTTAACCACCAAAAGAGCAGGAACACCAAGTTCAACATCACAGAAAGGACCATGAATAGTCCAAAAATCACAAGCAGGGGTAATGGGATTTGAGGGACAAATACAGAGCAAGTAAGGGTAAGCATGTAGCAGTCAGAAACACATATAGGCATGCAATTAGAAGCTCCTAAGGGTTCAGAGGATCAGGGGTACAGTAAAGTACCGGATTAAATTAACATATCAATACCAAACAACTAAAACCATGATCAAACTAATGTACCAGTCATAGGCATGGGGGATTCACATAAGAAGCAGGTGCTAATTATACAAAAACATTCTGGTCATTGACAAGTAGAGAATAATTTAAAAGGTAGAGGGGATTCAGGGTCTTAGTTACATGTTGAACAATAGAATAGTAAATAGAAGCAGATTAGAAACAAAATAAATTGCAAAAGTAATAGAAACATGTTGGTTTGAGGACTGAAATCTGAATTAGAACATACCAGTGGAGAGAAGAAAGCAGAAACACAAAGCAGGAAGTAAGAGACGCACAATAGTTAGCCTTGGCTTGCAGCCGGCTAACTTAGAATAGTAGCAAGTAGCACAGAAGAGAGAGTAAGTTTTAGTTGTGAGAGAGAGAGAGTTGAACAGATTAGTTGTTTTTTTAATGAAAGAGTAGTGTATATATAGAGTTTGAAAAAAGATGGTAAATAAGGTAGGAACCAAATTTAACCCTTAATTAAGGGACTGAGTATCAATCAGTGCAAAATCAGTATAGGTATCCCTTAATTGAAGGGGTTAAGTTCAAACGGTTAGTAGGCAAATAACAAATAAGGAAAGTTCCCATATGTGACTGCATATAGCATATAAGGAAATAACTTAGCATAGTACAAGTATGGGACATGCAATTGAGGCTAGGTTCAGAATATTTCAATTAAGGAAATAATATAAGACTCCGTGTGATAGCATAGTTGACCAAAATAAGGCAAGGAAATAATTTAAAGGTTGTAAATCAGTAAGGAAATCATCACAAAAGATCAATGAGAGGTTCAATTACAGGAAATTAGGGGTTTAAACAAGAGTAATGCTGATTCTTGTGAGTACACGAAGTATACACAAAATAGGACAGGAAAATCGGAGATTTCAAGTAAAAATCACATAGAATCAGGGATTCAATACTAGCACACAGTAAATGATTAAAGGGATTAAAAAACGAACATGATATAATAGGGAGAATCAAAAAGTCATAAACCTTAACGACTGTAGAACCAAGAAATCACATAGGATTAGAGATTCATCAAAACAAAACAGTAACAACTAGAGGGATTAAACAGAGAAACTACAGCATAAGCAGAAGAGGCCAAAATCAAGAACCCCAATGAGCAAAAATAGGTAAAATTCATAGAAAACTCAGGACGTATTCATAAGAGACAGACACATATACAAATCAAAAGAGTAGATCAATAAAGGCAAACCTAAGATTATAATATAGTGTTAAAACTAAAGTTTTAACATAATAAACTATGAAAAAGAGAGTTTAACAGGAACCGTTTAAAAAATATGAGAAGAATCTCAGAAGAACCCTTAAACTTGAAGAAATCATTTTTGCAGAAAGGTATTTTAGAAACCCTAGTTGGAAAACAAAAATCGTTTTATGAAAAATGGAAAACACTTAAAGAAAACATCAAAACGACTTGAAATATGTATAGATCTGTTACAGATCTAGAATGATCTGAGGTTTTAGAAGTTAGGGTTTCGAAGAGAGAACCCAAAGAAGAGAGAAAAGCTTATGGTTTTACCGGTTTCCACCGGGAAGTGTAAGAACCTAACTCGAACGGCCATGGGTAGCTGAAAAATGGTGTGAAGGACCATAGGTAGGAGTTGAACCGCTCCAAGTTCACTTGAGGGACTCAGGGCAGTGTCAAATCAACATGGGGTGAGATATAGGCCATGAGTGATGAGAGGTTATGATTTCCGGCGAGAGAGATGGCCGGAGAAGATGGAAGGTGGAAAGTTCCAGAGAGAGGGAGATAGAGAGACGGTTGAGAGAGAATGGGAACCGGGGAAATGAATGAGGGGGGTAGTCATTAGGGGTTAAATTAGGAAGGGGGAGATCTGGGTCGTTGATTTGAAATAATCAACAGCTCAGATTGCATAGGGGAATTAGGTCGGGTAAGATAGGGATTGGGTATTGGGTTATGTAATTGGGTTGGTTTCAATAGGCTGAAATTGAATTAAAATTGGGCTATAATTTAAATAGGGAGGGGATAATTATTAAATACCCGATTAAATAGATAAATAATTAATAGAAATAGCTAATAATTGCATAAAATTAAATTAATCTTAAATAGGTGGAATTAAGGTAATTAATTAATATATAAAATATAAAATGAATAATTATTGATTTAAATGGTATAAAATGTACAATTAGGCCATGGTTGCAAAATTATTGTAATTATGGCCAAATAATGCCAAATTGACTAATTTGTGAAATAATCAAATCCTAATAGGATTAAAAATGATATATTGACTAGTAAATATTTTGAAATTATTTATAATACAATTTATGAATAATTATTGAATATAAAAATACTGAATAAATTGGAAAAGAATTTAATAAAAATATGAAAAATTACGAAAAAATACCAGTTATTATAAGGAGTAATTTTGAAGGTATATATGCAAATTTTAAAATAGTTTGAGAAAAAATTAGGTATCAACAACGTCTCCGTACGGATCCGCAAGACTCTGCTAAACCTGTTCATGACCGTTGAGTCATATGTTAACCTAGGCTCTGATACCAACTTGTCACGACCCCAAATCCTAACCGGCCGTGATGGAGCCTATCATGGAACTAGGCTAGCCAATCATTTCAGACCATCAATATATATCATAACTTCCCAAAATTTAGCAGATTTTAAAAATAGCAGAATGAGGTGAAACAAAATACGCACTTCCCCAAAACCTGGAGTCAACTGTCATGAGCATCTAGGACTGAAAATACAATGTACTACAGTGACTTGCTACAACAAAAGTCTGAGGTATAAAAGACCAAAAGAAACTATAATCTGAGAGAAGGAAAGGAGGTGAGCTGGGGACGCTGAGCAGCTACCTCAATTCTCGAAGAACTCCAAGCTCGTCCGGAAATCAACTAGTGGGATGGTCCGGTACCTGGATCTGCACATAGAGGTGCAGGGAGTAACGTGAGTCCGCCAACTCAGTAAGTAATCAATGTAACTAAAAACTTGAGTGTAGTGACGAGCCATTTAAATCATGTAAATCCATATAATGAATAACAGTGGAAATGAATAAATCAAGTCAGAAATATACAATTCCAAATATTCCATAAAACTTCGGTTTCCATTTAAAAATCTCGTATGAAAACTTTTGTCCAACATTTATTATCAGAGGCTCAGTGTAAAGAAGAGTAACAAAAACGGCATTTTCATAAAATATAAGCCCCTCGGGCACAGTATCACTCACAATAAAGCCTCTCGGGCAAGCCTCTCAGTCATTCGTGACTCCACTATCAGTATCTCATGCTCTCACTTAACACTCATACTCGGTAAGTACCATGAACACACACAACTGCTGTGGCGGGCAGCCCGCTCCTCTACATTTATACATACATATATATTTATATTGATGCAGCGTGCAGCTCGATCCATATATATAACATATATTTCTGCGGCATGCAGCCCGATCCATATAATAGTCGACTGCGCTCACCGGGGGTGTACAGACTCCTGGATGGGCTCCTTCAGCCCAAGCGCTATATCTGTTGCGGCGTGCAGCCCGATCCAATATGTATATTGCTGCGGCGTGCGGCCCCATCCATATATAACATATATTGCTGCGGTGTGCAGCCTGATCCATATATATATAATCTATATTGTTGCAGCGTGAAGCCCGATCCACATATAATATATAACTCATATATTGTTGCGGCGTGCAGCCCGATCCATAACTATCCTCACATACTCGGCGCTCGGCCTAACACATATATACTGCTGCGACGTGCAGCCCGATCCATAGCTATCCTTACATACTCGGCTCTCGGCCTGACTCTGTCACCCTCACAAGCCACTTGGGCAATTTATCTCGACTTACGGGACTCAACCCAAAATACTTTTCAGAGTTTTCAAAGTAGTGTGATAACAGTGAAAATAACAACATGTAGGAAACAATGACTGAGTTCACAATTTACTAACAGGATAGTGGTAGAATAGTGTAAAAGCACCCCCCTGAGGGTCTAAACAGGTCGGCACAAGGCGCCAAACATGGCTCATAGCCCATAAACAAATATAAACTTCTGAAAGACAGGATGTCGTAAGGTTTCAAATCGAATACGCGACTTAATAGTCACTACGGGACTGACCAAGTCACAATCCTTATTGGTGCACTCCCCCACACTCGTCACCTAGTAGGTGTGTCACCTCATTTATCAACACAATAACAAATAACGGGGTGTCATACCCTCAAGTTTAGAGTTACAATCGTTACTTACCTCAAAACAGCCCAAAAGCTACTCCGTGATGCGCTTGCCCCTCGAATTGGATCCCAAATGCTCTGAATCTAACCAATATCACATTAACATCATCAATACACACTAGCACAACAAAACCCAATCGAAAGATATAAATTTTAACACAATTCTCGAAATTCGGCCAAACCCGAGCCTCGGGCCCACATCTCGAAATTTGATAAAATTTACATTATTAGAATCCTCATCCTCCCACGATTCTATACATACCAAAAGTTCCACAATCAGGCCATAATTGCCTACTCAAATCACCAAAAGAATTTCCAAATTTCCTCCCCATTTTTTCAAACCTTTTTCCACTTTAATTCTTCAAATTACAAGCCTAATCCGTACAAAATAGCATAGAAACGAGTTTTACAATCCGGGAACTTACCTCCACTGAAGACCCTCAAATTCTTTCTTCAATTTGGTCTCAAACAAGCTCCACCCCCATGCAACAATGGAAGAATGACCAAAATTTTGCGGAGGCACCATTTTATATTGTTCTGCCCAGTTAATACGCACATGCAGACCTTTCCTTGCACCTGCAGATCCGCACCTGCGGTCCCAGGTGTGCACCTGCGAAAACCCACCCAATTCTCGCACCTACGATCCCTTTTTCGCACCTGCGTCTTCGCATGTGCGCCCATTGATTCGCACCTGCAGATTCCTCCTGCCTGGCCTATCTTTGCACCTGCGGCATCGCATCTATGGCTGCCCTTCCGCAAGTGCGGCCACACCAGAAGATTCACACCAGCAGCTATTTGCTGCAAATTTCCTAAGTCCAAACCTCCGCTAACCATCCGAAATCAATCCCGAGCCCCTCGGGGACCCAACCAAACATACCAACAAACCCCATAGAATCATTCAAACTTAGTCGGGCCTTCGAAACACCAAACACAACACAAAAACACCAAAATTACATCAAATTCAAACCTATGAACTTTAAAACTTTTAAATTTCGCCAATGATGCTGAAACCAACCAAAACACATCCGATTGACCTGAAAATTTGCACTCATCTGTAAAATGACATTACGAACCTGATCCAACTGTCAGAATTCCATTACGTCCCTGATAGCCTATTTTCCACTGCCGACCGGAAATCGCTGAAAACTAACTTTTGCCAATTCAAGCCTAATTCTACACCGGATATCAAAACTTCATTCTGAACACACTCCTAAGTCCCAAATCACCTATAAAATCTATCCGAGCCATAAAATACGCATTCCAAGGTCGTTTACCAATAAGTCAACTCTCAGTTGACTTTTTCAACTATTAAGCTAGTTTAAGAGACTAAGTGTCTCAGTTCTCACTATGACCACTCCAAACCCGAACCAACCGACCCAACACAGCATAAATAGGCTAAGAAACATATGATAAAGTAGAAACGGGGGAAACAGGGCTAATCTCACGGAACAACCGGTTGGGTCGTTACAAAGCTCTTACGAGATTGTGTAAAGAGGTGCATGTATTACAATAGAAGTTCAAGACGTGGATGTGAATTATGCCTATGTGGAGGGGAGGTCATGAAAGAGATCGAAGATTTGATGTGAGGCTTTTAGGTAAGTAGGTAAAGGTGAACAACGTACGAGATACTCAAAAGCAGAAGGTTGAGAATAGTCCATACTTCGGATAGAAGGCTAGAAGCGCGGGGATTCAATATCCAGGAATGATAGCGGCATCGTTAGTGGCATATCATCCTGCCTATGGTTTCTAGGTACCAAGAGATCTATCCAAGAGAGTAAAGAAGAGTTAGAGACAATGTGATGTCTCGCTTGATGTTCTAGAATAACATAAGGGAATCTATGGTGCAAACAATTTGAAGGAAGGTTGTGAATAGTATAAATAGATACGTAGAGGTTGCAAGCTAAAGTATAGTAAAGAAACGATATTTTGTGACATGAGTAAGGATGAGAAAGGGAGAGTAAGAAGGAAACGAGAATGGATAATTCCTCTAGATTAAGCCCATGAAAACAAGAGAGCTAATGGTTTCTCTAAATTATAGAAAGTTCAGCATAGTCTGAATGAACTCAAAGGAATCTAAAGACTAATAGCATCTAGAGTGGAATGAGGGTGTGATTATGATAGATGAAGGATGACGTTTGGCCTTCGATTGAGTAATGACTTGAAGAGGATTTCATGAATTATACAGGATTAAAATACCCATGTAAGGTGAGTCATATTGGGATGCTATAATATACAGTTATGGAAGTATAGTATCAATCTAATTACTCCAGATGTCCCTGATGAGAAGTGAGCTCTAACGGAAGTGTTACATAAGAGATAAAGTCATCAGTGGTAGATGAGAGATCAACAATAAGGTGAATCAACAGTGTGTGGAAAAAATTCACAAGGTATGAGGTGATATTAGACCGTCATTATTAAGATGAAAAAGCAATGAGGAGGCATTAAAGGACTTAGATTTATACATATGGGATAAATAACGAAAGTAACTTGGAGTTCGGTAGCAGACCTCAGTAATGATAAATCGAAGTAAGAGTTATGGTATAATAAGACCTACCTAGATGTTGTAAAGTCATACGAATGGATAAGCGGATCTATGAAATAAGGTATAACAATATTCGTAAGTTCGACAAAGTACCGAGCGAAGAACTTCAATATACCTACAGATGCCCAAAGGGACATTTTATCAAGTTCTGTATATATATATATATATATATATATATATATATATATATATATATATATATATATATATATATATATATATATATATATATATATATATATATATATATATATATATATATATATATATATATATATATATATATATATGCAAAGTGAGTCCTAAATATTGGCTAAAAGCTAGAGGAAAGAGGAGAGAAGAATCACATAGGCGCACATACAAGGAAAAAGTCGTACAGGCTGCATGACATAAGATAGCAAGAGTTACGAGATTGGAAGAATTCCGACCACAGACTGTGGTGCGAGAAAGAGGCCTAAAGGGGGGAATGCCCTGGCCTTTGGAATTATTCAAAGAACAGTTGCCTAAATGGAAAGAAGAGTATTAAAGAGTTCGCAAGAGCTTTGGGTTATGAGAATGATAAGTGCATCAATCAACATTCGAGGACAAATGTTCCAAAGAGGGGAATGATGTTACACCCCATGTCTTCGTACATGGAAGTACGCCATAAGTAAATTGATATAAGCTCGGATATGAGATGTTACATTCCGTATTTTCGTACGTTAAGGTTTCGTCATAAGTTAATCGACGTAAGCTCGGGAATAGGATTATTTTGAGATTATAAGCATTATGCTATTTCAAACAAGTGATGAGTAAATTCGTGAAGGTGGGAGGGGAAGCAAGTCAAAGAAAATGAATTTCATCCATGTTTGACATGTTGGGATAAAATACGGCCCGAGCTAAAATACTCTATATTTATGGACTGGTGCCAGACAAGGTACTACATGACCATGATAGTAAGGTGTTTAAGGTATGTTAAAAGTGAGTAGTATTTTAAGTAAGTGAAGATAATTCTTAGTTATGTGGGTAACTGATTAATTATTAGGTAATGGGACATTACCTTGTTAATTAATAATTAGTGATGGATTAATTAAAGTCTTTGGGTAAAGACTACGGTCTTTGGATGAGTTCAAAGTGTAAAAAACGTGGCATCCCCCTTATATTCTAATTAACGACTCATTAGTCATTTAAGATAGGTGTCACCTTAAGGAATTTGGTGGCAAAATTATTCCTAAAGTTGGCCACATCATAAGGCATCTTAAGACTTAAGAAGTCTTTCATCAATAACATTAGTCTTCAAAAAAAATTCAACTCAAAAATAAGACTTCTCTAACCTGGTAACGTGGGGAAGCTTAGCATTTTAAACAAATTTAACATGATTTCATGGAAATTCCACAAGATTTCATAGAATCTTAAGCAACGTGAGATCTTGCAATTATAAGGAAGAACGGTGTAATCTTTCTCAAGAATATCATACAGATTTTTCCTACTATGATCTTGTCATCACGTGTTTTGTTGCAATTAACATGTGTTAGAGAGGTTTTCAAGATAATCGACCCAGGTATGTTAAGGCTATCCCTTTTTTTTTTTTGACATGATCCAAATAATACAAATGAAACGAGCAAAATACGCAACTTTATAAATGACTATATTCATAGAAATACTAGGGGTGTCTATATTCTTAATTCCTCATGTGAATTATTATTATATCTTTTGTTCATGGGTCTCAGAAAAATACGTATTTGATAAAGTTTATCCGAAAGGCATATTGATTATTACGGCATTCCGAAAAAATCTTATTAACGTATTTCTTATGCATTTCATGTATTTATACATGTACATTGACCCATGACCAGATGTCGTTATATACGTGTATATATGTATATTATATTTACATGAGATATGGGGAAAATATTACGACATTATATACGCACCATCACCTGATCAGCTGGTATACGTTGATGAATTGCCCACAGTGGCCGAAATTATATGATGGGATGCCCTCAGAGGCTTGATCCTATTATGAACGCATATACCTACGCATGGTATGACATTTGGACTCATATACATGACATTATAAAAATTAAATGATTCACAGAGCTATGCAAACGTACAGGTCGAGTCTTTTACTCCACGTTTCTCTCATGTCTATTATTTACTGATTTTTATTCCTTTCATACTCGGTAAATTATTTGTACCGACGTCCCTTTTTCTGAGGGACATTGCGTTTCATGCCCGCAGGTCCCGATAGACAGGTCGAGAGCCCACCAAGTAGGCTATCTGCTCAGCGGAAGATGTTGGTGCGCTACATTTTATTCAGAGTTACTTGTTTGATTAGTATGATTTAGATGTGTATTGTTTCGTATGGCGGGACTCTGTCCCGACCTTTATGAAAATTATGTATCCTTAGAGGCTTGTAGACGGATGTGATGTACATAAAAGATTGTATGGCCTTATCGGCCTATGTTCAATGTAGGGGTGGTTATTTTGGTCTAATAGGCTCGTATGTCTTATATATAAGTTTGTATTACATGTTGTATTCTACTTATCTCACGGCAGCCTTCCGGCTCAATTATCTAGGATAGTATGACATGAAAAGATACGTCATGTTGGTACTCGATTGAGTAAGGTACCGGGTGCCCATCGCGGCATATCGGTTTGGGTTGTGACATGAAGTTTCCAACAACTTCGTATGGTGATATTGGACATAGGAGTGCATCCGGATTCGGATTTGGAAGTTCGCATGTCAATTAGAAGCATTTCGGCAAAATTTAGAAAGTTGAAGTTTTGGAAGATTGAGAGGTTTGACCTAGAGTTGACTTCGGGGATATTAGGGTCAGAATTTGATTCCGATAGTTGGATTAGCTCTGTTATACCATTTGAGACTTTCATGCAAAATTTGACGTCATTCCTCGTTGATTTGATATGATTCGGCGCGAGTCGTAGAAGTTGAAAGTTCATAAAGTTCCATTGAGGTGCGATTCGTAGTTTTGATGTTGTTTGATGTGATTTAAGGCCTCGATCAGGCCCGCATTATGTTTTGGAACTTATTGGTTTGTTCGGATGTGGTCCCGAGGGGCTAAAGTGAGTTTCAAATAGGTTGGGTTGTGTTGCACTCATTTTTTATGTTTCGACTTTGTTTTTTCAAGCATAAATGGTACCACATTAAGAAAATGAGCTCTAATTTCTGTTTTGATTGAATCATTATGTCCGTGTCGTAATTACGGATCCATAGCAAAAACAATCGTCGAATTTGAACATCGTATGAGGAAGTTATGCTCATTTTAGTGTCCGAGAAGAGAGCTGGTGCTGGTGCTGGTGCTTCGCAGAGGCGAAGTTGGATCCGCATTTGAGACTCCGCAGGTGCAAAAATTGATCCGCAAAAGCGGAAACTACAGCTGGAAATGCGCAGGTGCGAATTTTTTGTCGCAAAAGCGAAAACCCTTGAGTATTTAAAAATCAGACCGCGTTATTTTGGTATTTTGAGCACTTCTTGAGTTCTAGAGCTCCGATTGAGGTGATTTTTGCGGCGCTCTTCTCGTCTTTTCATGGGTGTCACTATCTTACTATATTTTTCTATTTTAATATGATTACAAATGTTCATTTTTGATTAACCCATGTTTTGTTGGAGAATTGGGGTTTTATCAAAACAATTCTAAAGAGAATAAATGGGTTTTGAATATTAATTCGGAGCCGGAATTGGATAAAATTAGTATGGTTGAACTCATAATTGAATGGTGTTCGGATTTTTTGTAAATTTTGTCAGGTTTCGAGGTCTGGGCCCAGGTTTGGGTTGATTTTTAGTTTTCGATAAAGATTGAAGCTTTATTGTCCGGAATAGTTTCTTATGAGTTTTATTTATGCTTTGAAGTTATTTTGGATAGATTTGAGTTGTCCTGAGGTTATTTCACTCAAGAAGTTCATTTTAGAGAAGCAGTCTAGCTTCTTTGAGGTAAGTATCTTGTCTAACCTTGTGTGGGGGAACTTCCCCTTAGGATTTGAGTCTTTTATGCTAATTGAATCATGTAAAGTTTGTGTACGCAAGGTTAAGAGTACGTGCGTAGGCTTATTTGTGGAAAATTGACCTTTTAGGGTTTGTAGGTTCTTATGTTAATTAGATATGAAGTTGTTTTATTATGTTTAGTTTTCCCATTTACTAGTTTCACCTCTACGTGTTTTATTTAGAATTAATTGCTTCATGTTCTACTTTTATTTCCTATTTGACTCTTGTGTGCCTTAGCTGAAGTTGTTGGCTCTTCGATTGCCATACCATCCTTTCCTAACGGCTTATCTTTATTTGAAACTATTGTTATCTCTTCTGTAATTGTTTATCCTTAATTGAGGCCATGATTATCCTTTCCGTTGATTATCCTTAATTGTAATTGGTGTGCCTTTTTCGTGGGTGCTAAATCGTAAATGAAGTTAGTTATCCTTTATCATAGTTGCCTTATCCTTATTTGGAATTATCGGCTCGTGGTATCTCCTTTGTTGTTGAATTGCACTTATGTGGAGGTCATTGCTACACAATATCTCTTCCTTATTGATATTATTGTAAGGTGGTATCGTTATTTTCTGTTGTGTCTTTCCTTGTGAGTACGTTTCTTCCGTTTCTTTGAGTTCTAGAATTTCTGAGTTGATTTATTTGCCTTACTCTTGTGTTATTGTCATTGTTGTTATTGTACTTGTTGTTGTGATGCACAATGTTTCTGTCGTGCGGTTGTTATTGTGATGCACGAGATTTCTGTCGTGCGGTTGTTATTGTGATATACGAGGTTTCTGTCGTGCGGATGTTATTGTGTTGCACGAGGATTTTGATGTTCTATTATTACTATTGATATTTGCACATGCAGCGTGACAAGGCGGGCTATATATGCGGGTTACGCATATGGGGAGACAAGGTGGGAACATTACTATGCACGTGTGGCGACACAAGGCGGGCATTTACTTTATTATTGCGCGCGTGACGAGACAAGGTGGGCTATGTCGAGGATTGATTGTGATGACTTGTGATGGTCTGGAGACATTATTATTGTTGTTATTTGTGTAGTGGTGTGCCCACCCTGTGTGAGTTATACCGTGTTCATTTCGTGGTGATCGTTTTTTATTTGTCATTCATTGTTTCTATTCTTATTAGTTGGCCTGAACTGTGATAGAACACTGGCACAAGCATACACGTAGTTAATTACCCCTAACGATTCAAGAAAATGGATCCTAATGTTATGGATCCTTTCTATACACCCTCGTCTATTTGCCTCTACGGGAGAAGGGTTCTATTGGCACGCGTGTCATCCATGTAGTTATTAGTTGTAATGAAGGCACAAGATGCCAATTGTTTAGGGTTCACAAATTGGGACCCGCTAATTATTAATATTTTGAGGTTCGGTACCTCGTGAAGATTATTGGATAAATCTTGATGTGAGGTTATTTTTTTCTAGTTGCTACCTGCCCTTCTTTTAATTGTGTTCACCGGATTTTGACTATATTCAACTTACCCTAGTTATGTATGTATGGATGTATATAGCAACGGTTTCTTTAAGCTATCGTAACAGTTTTATTTGTCTTGGAAAAGTTTATAAATTATTTTGGACTGTTTGTATTGTATAATGAAACGTCATTGTGTCCTACTGCAACAGTTCTGGTAGGCTATTATAACAGTTCAGTTAAAACAAAAATATAGCACCTATTATAAATAAATATTTATATATATAATAAATTATAATAACACTAAAATTTAAATAAATCATAAAATGAAATTATTAATAATATAAATTATCCATAAAGCAAATATTCTTACCCCAAATGAATAAGTTTAATACTTTTCAAGAGAGTAAGTTTCAAAAATGTTGATAACAAAAGATTCCTATAGAACATTCATCTATAGCAATTCAAAATTCATCTCAAGTAAGGTCTAGTTCTTCACTTCCATCATCTTCTTCCATTTCTTGATTTATTCCACCTACAAAAGAGGATAAATAAAGCCCATTACTCTTCAATAGAACTACTAGTTTCAAAACCAAAAATGGATTTGATATAATTCAAACATAATCTAAAAAATATCAAAAACATGAATGATTTAAAAAATTAGTCAAGCTAGGCCATGAATTAACTCTAATCTTCTTTCATATATAAGAATAGAAGATAGTTTATTCTTCAGTTCTGATCAATGTTCATGGTAATTTTAGCAACCTCGATTGTTTCTATTAAGACATATTGTCTATTGAAAGTAATTCCAATCAGAAGAATTATATTAGTCTTGATTTCCCCACATCTGTTATAAGTGATTAAATTAGTAACAGTTGGGGAGAGGATTGTTTTGATTAAATTAGTTATTCCCCCACATCTGTTATATGTGATTCTCCCTCCTAATAGAGAATGGATAAAAATGAAAGACAAGACCCTCTGGGGAAAAGATCTGGCATAGAAAGATGCCTTTTAAAGTACCTTTCTGTATAATGAGGCTACTTGCTAGCAAAATACCAATAGATGATATGAACATCAAACAACAGGCAAGTTCGAATCAAAGAGCAAGAACGCAGATCCCAACACTAAAAAAACAGAACGAATTGGTTGTGTTTTCTCAATGACTTCGAGTGACCTTTCATGTAAAATACGAAATATATATAATGATTTCAAACTCAAACAGCGAGTGTAGCCACAACTACAAGGACCACATCACAGAAATAATTTAAAGTTTCTGAAATTCTCGTTATGTTTAGGTTTATCTTGTTTCGTTTTGTGTATCCTTTTGGGGATCTGTAGATTATTTTTTTACTGTTAAAAGTCACCCATTTGTATTTATCTGTTTTCTAGATTCCTGAAATTGCTATTATTCTTCCCAGGGTTGATTTTTATGATTATCATCATCGACTGCTCTACACGAAGTCCGGCAACTCTTCGTCAACATTTGTATACATGGACTGGTAACACTTGCCACACATTGCCTTAAACGTTAATACCCTAGTGTAGTTTAACTAACAAGAAAATGTCAAGTTCTGTATTGGTTTAGATTGTGGTCTCTAGCTGTTCAGTATATCAATACATGTGACTCATACCTGAAAGAGTTGTGCTTAACCCACCTTTCATAGCTCATAGGCAGATACTATGAGCTAATAGTGAAAGTTGTGTTTGTGGTCAACCTGGTAAGATTTGTGCCATAGTTTCTGTTGGTTTAGTAGCTTAGCGGATTGTAAACTAATTCAATATTAATTGTATGATAGGCTTCATTCCATCTTCCTCTATTATTACAACCTTATTTTAAACTATAGCACAGGGAACTTGTTTTCCCCCCCTTACGCAAAGGCGATGCCTGAAATTGGATAGTTTTTTTTTTTACTTTTTATTTTTTGAAAAATTTAGAACCAGCCAGCCAGGAGTTGTTAATGTAAACTGGATAGATCAAAATACATTGGATATTAAAATCTGTAGAATTGGTATATTTCAGAACTTCATAAGTTTTGTATACCATGAAGAATAATTGGTCTCCTGCTATTCTGGATTAAAAAATTAAAAGACTGAACATAAATAGAGTATAAAACTTTTCATATGTTTATGTTACATAAATTGATTAAACTAATTTTGCCATAGGTATAAAAACAAACTTAGACCCAAACTACCCAGCTTAATAGCTCATGCAACATGAAATTCAATGTAAGTTTCCAGAGAAATTTAGTTCAAATAAGAATTCACCAAAAGGAATTCTGACCCACGTTAGCCATATACCCAAATGAAAATTAAACCCAAATAATTTGGGTTCGAAACATCAACAGAACGCAAGAAATCATATACGTTGCTCACACCATAAAGCTTAAAGAAAAAAAGAACGATTATAGAAGATAATGCCCAAATTAGAAAAGAAAAATTACCCGAAGTTGATTTCTCACTGATTGCCTTTTGGGTCGAAACTTTCTCGCGATTTAAATATTTTCTTCACCTGTAATCGCTGCCTTTAAATTATTCCTCTGTTCTTCAGATCCTTCGAGTGAAACAAATGGATTCTGGGACATTGGGGATTTGAGAGTTTTGGGTTAGCAATCGAAATTTGGGGATTTTTGGTTAACAAATGGATTTGGGGATTTGGGAATTTAGGACATGGGTTTCATCATCTTAATCACCTGTTCTTCATATCCTTCGTTCAGCAATGATTTGGGAATTTTTGGTTAGCAAAAGTTTGCTGGTGATTTGCAGGTCATTTGGGAGTTAGCGTCTTAGCGATGAGAGCATCGGAAGTGTCGACTGAGGAATTTTAATTTAGTTAATATTTAACAAAATAAAAAATATAATAAATAAAAGGAAAAAAGGGTTATATTGGCGGGTTTAGCAAAATTCAGAGGAGACAACGAGGAGGACAAAATACCCGTTCCAATATTTTAAAAAATTCTAAAACCGTTACTACAAATAGGCCTATTGGGACGATTCATAAAACCATTCCTATAAAAAAAAACCTATGGTAATGGTGAAGTATCAACGGGAACGGTTTAGAATCTAAAGTGTGTTGATTTCGTCCAAATTCTATTGTAAGGTTGTAATCGCTACCGTATCTACTCTATTGCCACGGTTTTATAACCATTGCCAGAACAACCGTTTCCATATGCCTATTTTCCAGTAGTGTCTTGATTGTTCCTTGTCAC
The DNA here is from genome assembly GCA_005239505.1 of Nicotiana paniculata. NCBI lineage: Eukaryota > Viridiplantae > Streptophyta > Magnoliopsida > Solanales > Solanaceae > Nicotiana > Nicotiana paniculata. The sequence goes on from ML337715.1 coordinate 45,080, forward strand.
TTCTCCACTAAGATTAGTCTTGATTTTTATTGGGTATCATTGTGGTGTACTCATACTACGTTTTAGCTAGCTGTATGAATTTTGTCGTGGAGACTCAAGGTAAATCTGCTGCTGCGTTCGCAAGCTTCGGAGTCACGTTCTAATGTTGTGTTTATATTGTTCCTCCTTATTTCAAAACAGTTGTATTTGCAGACCTCTTGGTAACTCAGTAGAGCTTATGACTTGTATTACCGGTTTTGAAATTTATAAATTTGTAAAAAGTTTTCTATTTTTACATTGTCAGATATTGGTTAAATATTATTATTATTTCCGTTAATGTTAGGCTGATCTAATCTCTAAAACTAGGTACTATCACGACAGTCAACGAGGAGAATTTGGATCGTAACAATGTTACCCCGATTTCACCGGTATACAATAAGGTTTGAATTAAATAAACAGATAGAGACATGCTTCATGGGAGATCAGAGCCAGCTTTGTCGTGTCAATATGCAACGAGCAAAATGGAGGTAAGTAGTTAAATAATAGATCACCCCACCAAAAAATTAATGAAAATGATACTGTATAGTTGCTTACAAAATAAAAGTCGAAAAAAAAATATTTTTTATGTATGTTATATATAATTTTTATATAATTTTTCGGCTTAAATATAAATATTTTTTTACGCGGCTTAAAATTAGAAAAGCCAAAAAACTACTCCCTCCGTTCAAGTTGGCGTGAACTTTTTTGTTTTTCGAGAGTCATTTTGGCTAAGTTTTAAAGTTAAATTAGATTAGATAACTTAATATTTTAAAGCTAAAATTTAGATTAAAAACTATACGAAAAATACTATAAGTTGCAATTTTTCTCATGTCAATATGACGAAAAATACATTTTAAAATGTTGGTAAAAGTTTACATCGTTTAATCTCAAAAAGCAAAAAGATTCACATAAACTAGAACCGAAAGAGTTTGATCTTTGCATATTATACATGAATTATATACATAATATATATCCATAAATTATTTTTAATTTAGGCGGTTGGGTGGAATCATCCACCTACTTTGGTACATAACACTATTAGTTTAGTTTAAAGTAGACTCCATAAGTCAATCTTATTTACTACTAGAGGATGTGGTGCAGTGGATGGGAGTGTTCTTCCCTTAACCAGAGGTCTCGGGTTCGAGCCCTAAGTATGGAAAAATCCTTGGTAAGAAGCGCTTCCCCCCGAATGGGGCCCCACGTGGCGCGAATCTGAATATAATCGGGTTCCAATATGAATATCGTACACCGAATGAAAAACCCAAAAAAGAAAAAATAAGTCAATCTTATTTCACACAGTATAAGCAAAGAAGTTTGATACTATTTTGGTCGAAGTGATCCTCCATGTTAACAATTATATTTGCAACAATTTACATAGACATCAAAAGTTGTCAGCAAATTTTGACATAAATGGATTCTAAAATTGCACATCGATTTCTTGAAATAAATATAAGTCATAAAGATTATCCTCCTTGTGGCTATGTCCTGCTGTCTTTCGTTGTAGGGATTGGCAGGTCATGCTCATCTATCACATACCAGTACTTTCGATCGAAGTACCAATCAGCAAAGGCCTTCGGTGCAGACTGCATAAAAAACTTCATATATTTAGCGGTGGTGAAACTAAAATTTTTACTATAAAAAGTCAAAATAAGAAGAAGTAATGACACAAGAAAATTAAAAATATTCACGATATAGTATATATACATAAAACAAATTCCAGCAAAAGGGTATTAACCAACACCTCGTGGACGAAGGTTGTTCCACCAATGATGTTATGATAGAATTGTTTCTTTGCTTTAATTTAATTTTCAGTAGTTTTTTATTCCACCACAGCAATATAATCAACTGCTTTCTCCGTAAATTTTTACTTGTTCATTATATTAAAATATATATATTTTTAATTTTACTTGTCAATTTAGCAGATAAAAAAATTATTTTTTTTTCTTGTTTTACCCTCATCATTAATTACCCATTTCACAAAATTATTTCCCAAGACTTGTCAAAATAATATCATTGTTATGGGTACTGTGGTAAAATATGTACTTCATCTATTATTTCTGAAGGGGCGTGCAAATTCTATTATGAATAAGTAAAAGTGCAGGGAGAAAGTAATAACCATAACATGAATATACATCTCTGACTTGAAAAAACGGAAGTTCTCATTAATTAGGATAATGATATATTTCTACATAAACCTATAATAAAGTGGTAAAATTACACAGAAGAAATTATATTATGCATTATCAAACTTAAATAAATAAATAATTTCTTACCAGGTTATTAACCAGAATGGCATTTTCAGGAGTCCACCTATATGATAGCGCTGAATGATGAATTACTGAGTCAATGAAAACTCCTCTCAACTTAGGATTGTTTGATTTGGGCAGAGCACTTAAGAATTCCGACCTAAATTCTGATGACAAATTCAACAGCATTAGGCATGTAACTCATAAGACAAATGGTTTTCTTTTACATGAAGGAATTAACTTTAATAGTCGTTTACCTAACCGTTTATATTTTTATTTTTAAAAAGTCAGCGAATATATAATATATATGTAATCCGCATATAATATATATATATATATATAAACATACCGGATAGAAAGAAATAAACCATCAATCCATCCGGCTATTTGTGTAAAGGACTCTACTTAATTATTGGCATCATTGAATAACAAAACTAATTATGCTATTATTGTTTAGCTCATTTAATTTGTACTAAGTACCTCTGAAGGCTTTGTTTTGACACTCAGTGCATGTCCAGTTTTCAACGCATCGGTCTGCATTAGGGTCTATGGTAGTTTTGATCTGCAACAATTGATTTAGAAAATATACAGTAAGTGGAAAAAGAATTATCAAAATAATATACCAAGTACTAGACTATGATACATATGTGGAGTTTGCCTATGAAAATTTTCTTGAAATCTTTCTAAAAGTATCTTCGTGTAAGTTTTTTTTTTTATTTTTTTTTTTGCTAATTCTTAGTGTAAGTGTTTACACGTTTTCTCCATAAAGTTTCTTAAAAATAGAATTACTTTTTTTTATTAAAAAATAATTAGTTTTATGAAGAAGTGGAATGAGGGTGTCCGGTAAATAGTTCTTCAACTTATCAAATCTTCCATAAAAAAGAAGTCTATCTAAACATGTTTAATTTTTAAACAACCTGGTATCAAAAAAAAAAAATCAAAAATAATTTTTTAAAAGTACTCCAAGCTTTTTTTAGTCATTTTTCACACCATAAACAAAGCATAATAATTGATAAACATCTAATTACCTGATAATAATCAAATGCTGACATCGCAATGAAAAGTGGTGTCTCGATATGTTGTTGCATGTTTTCCGGGAAGAAGCACTGCAGTAATTGGATTTCTGTATGTCTTTTAGTATTTCAAATGGCAAAAGATTCAAATAATAATTGAATCAAGGGAGCAGGTAATGTACCAATAGTGGATTCATTTTTGAAGTGCATGATTTGGGTAGTGCTTCGGTAGATCCCTGCAACATTTAATATGACATTCTTTCGTTTTTAATTTATTTTTAAAAAATAACTTTATATATTTGAAAACTCTTTAACTTTAACACGATTTTATTATCATAGAAATATTATGATATATTTTATACTACTAGATCTAAGGGTTCTTTTCCGTAGATGTCAAGAGTTTTATCCTTTTCAATTATCCGGGGCTCAGTTAAACACCACAAAATAATATGAGATTTGATAACTTATATTGAATTAGTGAAAAAATAAAGAGAGGACAAGAAGGGAAAAAAGAATTTACATGTAAAGTGAGAAGTGAGTTGTAAATTTTCTCGAAGCCTCTTGCTTGCATAGCGTTTTTCCTATTAAAAAGAGAGAAAATTATATTGCAATTCAAACCTTACAAAATGATTTTATAATAAACGAACATGTTAAGTCTTTTAAAATGTTACACATGGATAAAGTAACCAGAATCGACTAAGCATTTCACTCTAGGGGTATTTGGCAATAAACTGCGGAAGTGATCACAATATAGCATTGTTGGATATCCTCCAGCTGAACTTCCTGCAAGAATAGCCTGCAAATATGATTGAAAAATTTCAGCAACCAACAAGAGTTGTGGTAGAATGGTAGTATTCTTTAACAAAAAATCTTGGGTTCGAATCGTGGGCGTAAATACGCTTTTATTAGGGAACTCTTTATTCTTCAATATATGACTTTTCGACTTAAATCCAAAATAGTCAAATCCCAATAAGAATATCAGATACCGAATGAGAAATAAAAAAAAGTTTCAGCAAAAAATAAAATATATGTGTAATATAGAATTTACACACATTTTTGGCATTCTTTAATCCTTTTGCCAGCAAATCCTCCAGTACTGCTTCAAAAATCCTCGTGCCTCTGAATTGAAGATTAGTAACCTAAACAAATAAAAGTAAAATGATGTTGAAATTACGTGTTCGCATAAAATTCTTGAATCTAAGAAAATATTCAAAATTTAAGGATAAACATTATTGGAATTTGAAACTATAACTTGAAAAGAGAATTACATGATCAGCGTATTCAACATCTCCAGTGAACGCTCCACCATCACAGTATCTAACAAACACTTTGTTCCAGTTGTAGAAATCTGCATATTTTACATTGAGTAAGTAATATAATAAGTGAACTAGCATAGAAGAATTATGTCTGTTTTCTTCAAATGGAACTTCCATCATATTCACTTTATTATTGTTTCAACAAACAATTGTTCTTTGGAAATTCAGAAGGGGATGTTAGATAGTATAATATAATCCACGAGAACCTGGATTTGCAGTCAGATTCTCGCTATAAATTCCTTGAAATGTCCATGAATCCGTAAAATTTGTAGAACCCACGCTCTTGTCCCAAATACGATCCTGGCACTCTTTGACGTTTGTGCACCATGCTCCTCCCTACGGACATTGCAAAAAATTAAAGATTTAATGAAGTCTCTAAAAATCAGTATTGAGATCGAAATAATCAGGTGTCGAAAACAACCTTGTAAATGAAATACCATATTTTAATATGATTTGGGACCTACATATGAGCAATTTACTAATAAAAAAAAAAGAGCACAAAAATATCAAGAGAAGGATTAGTGAAATATGGAAGTGATTTATATATTCCATTTAGGACAACAGAAAATCAATTATAAAAATATTTTGCCTTTCATTCATGCAAAAATAAAATCCAGATATAATAAGAAAACCAAGGCAAATCTCAACAAACACTACGTCGAGAAAAAGCCACGAAAAGTTACAAATTGAAAGTTCTCAAAGATTTAAAAGAAACAAATATTCCAGCAAATTCTAGCTAAAATGTAAAGTCAACCTATATTACAAATGACTTACCGAAAGTTGTACAATCCAATTTCCAACTCCTTTGCCAAATCCAGGTTCAAAATGGTATGCTGGAGGTGATCCATCCAAACATACTGCCAATAAATAAGGGAAAACTCTCTTCAAATTTCGACTGAGTACATGATTTCCTAAATTAGATTTTAATTTGTACATATAAGTGAAGAAATTAACCTGCTCCTTTTGACACAGCATTCTTAAGGATTGTCTTCGTCACATTGTAAGAACCTAAGTCTTTTGCACATTCAGATTTGATGATGGCCCAAGAACAAACAAGCAAGCAAAAAAGATGAGGAGTTCTTGCCGCCATCACCATCCTGTAGAAAAATAAATTACACAAGGAATGGGATAAAAAATAATTTGACAAAAGAATGCAACAATTTGTGTGAAGAATTTCTGAACATATGTTTCAAAAGAGGTATTGACCCAAACTAATCAAATTTGAAACCATCTATATATACTTTAATTTTTTTACTTGAGACCTCAAGATTTGTACGGCCTATAATCTTATTTGTATAATGCAGTTATATGAAACTCTTAAAAAAACGCGCGTGCATATATATATATATAGCAATTCAAAGATTACTTGAAAAATTATGTCTCGTAGTTCGTTAGGTTATATATATACCGGTCATTGTAAAGGCGCATTTGACGTGTAGTGCTGATGATTATAAATTTATTCAAAAATAAATAAATAATTTTTTAGTGTATATATATATATTCTACAAACATTTGTTTGGTTATACAAAAAAGATATATGTGATGATCTGATAGGCCATTTTGTGTTCTAGCCCTTATTTTCGTGCTCCGAGACCTCGATTAGCGCTGTTTAGTGTTTCTTGATTTGCATGCGCAGTCCGTATCTTTTTCCGGAAAGATTTTATGTGAAATTTTTTGAAGAAAACATGAATTTTAGCTTTAAAAATTACTTGAGTTGACTACGGTCAATATTTTGTGTAAACTATCCCGGATCAGTATTTTGACGATTCTGATGAGTCCGTATCTTGATTTTGAACTCGTATGCCCGGAATTGAATTCGGAAGCTCCTAGCTTGATTTGACTAGGTTTGTTGAAAACTAGTAATTTAAAGGTTTAAAGATTTCTGAGATTTGACCGTAGGTTGACTTTATGGCTACCGTACTTGGATTCCGAATTCGGGATTTGGTATAGGTTTATTTAACTATGTAAAATTTGTCTACAAAATTTAGTGCAAAACAGAGTTGATTTGATAGGATTCTGATGCTTGATTGTGAATTTGGAAATTTTGAAGTTTTTTTAAATATCTCATGCTTATTCATGTCCGATTTGTAGTTCTAGTTGTTATTTTGGTATTTTGACCGCACAAGCAAGTTCATATGATATTATTATACCTTTGTTCATATTTGGTTTGGAGTCCCAGGGGCTCGGGTGAGTTTCAAACGCGTTTCAGATGAGTTTGCATGATTTGAGTTGCTGGTTGTGGTGTTCAGAGAAGGTCTCGCATTCGCGAGGACTGGCTCCCAATTGCGAGCCTCGCTTTTGCGAGCATGGGGTGGACTGGGTGAATCTCGTATTTACGAGGATTTGTTTCGCTTTTGTGAACTGTGGCCGTTCGCTTTTGTGAAGGAAGTGGTTGCATTTGCTATCACAAGCCACTTGAGTCTGATTGGCATTTGCGAAGCTTTTAGCCGTATTTGTGAAGGTGGAATTTTCGTATTTGTGATCTAAATGCCACATTTGCGACATCTGGGCTTCTAAGACAAGGTTTGCAATTGCGACCTTTGTCTCGTATTTGCGGGCATCGCATTTTCGAACATTTCTTTGCAAATGCTACACCTACAGCAGGGTAAAAGCGAAAAATCGGGACTTAGCTCATTTTACACTTTTTCTCAACCCTAAACACCCTAAAGGCGATTAATCAAGAGAAATTTTTGCCCAAAATCATTGGTAAGCAACTTTAATCCATTTCTTTTAAATTACCCATTACTTTTCATGTGTTTTCAACATCAAATCTAGGATTTCCGTGGTAGAAGATGTTATTTCATCAAACTAGGATTACTTTTGGTGATTTATTTGGTCATATTGTTGCTTAATTCAGAAGATGTTATTTTATGATTTTGTACTTACCATTTTTATGATATTTTTCCCTTTCGCATGTCCCTTCCCAGTTCATTTTCTATCATTCTTTTTGTTATTTTGCTGCTTTATATACTTGTACATGTTTTTGCGTAGGTGTCTTGCATAGCCTCGTTACTATCTCGTCGAGGTTAGGCTCGACACTTATGGAGTATATTGGGCCGGTTGTACTCATGTTACACTTCTGTACTTCTTGTGCAGATACTTGTATTGGTCCAAGCGATGCTTGAGGTGTGTCAGCTCAGATTACATTCACTTCGTAGACTTGGGGTAGATCTGCTGGTGTTTGCAGACCTTGAAGTCCCCTTCCATTTCCTACTTTTACTGTTTATCTCTTTTGAACTGTCGTATTTGTTTCAAACTATGTTTGTAGACTTCTAGTTGCTCAAGTACTCGTGACTCAGATTTTTGGGAGTAGTTAGTATCATGTGATTATATTTGCATTGTTTTATATTTGACATTTATTTCCTGTTGAATATCATTATTTTGTTTTAACTATCAAAATTGGTTAATTACTTATATCACGTCGGCTTGCCTAGCTAGTGGATGTTAGGCACCATCATGACTCCGAGGTTGGGATTTCGGGTCGTGAATAGTTGGTATCAGAGCTCTAGGTTGCTTAGGTCTCACGAGTCATGAGTAATCTTAGTAGAGTCTGGAGGATCGGTAAAGAGACGTATGAACTTATCTTCTAGAGGTTATGGAGTTTTAGGAAAAATTCACTTCTTTCTTTCACTATCATGCGATTTTATTCTATCATTGATGTTTGAATCATTCCATTATTGTTCTCTCGTTGCTGGTGATAGCACGCACATCATCTACAACTAAATAGGAGCCGGAGCCCCCGGTTGTAGCCACTATCAGGTGTAGAGACTGAGGTCGAGGTAGATCCAGATGTCGAAGCAGAGGTAGAGCTCAGATTGCTCAAATTGCACCAGTCCGACCCGCTCAGGTCCCCAAGGGATATAGATTCACTCCCGTGCTTTAGGAAGCTCTAGTTCGTTTGGTGGGTCTTATGGAGAGTGTAGCCCAGAACAGTGCATTTCCGATGGCACCAGCCGTCTCTTGAGATGGGGGTAGAGCACGGACTCTCACTACTCATACTTTGGAGAAGATGACTCCCATATATCAAACTCCAGCAGTCCAGTCAGTTGGGGTATTTCAGCCTGTATTTTGGGGAGAGGCTCGCGATGTTTGTTACGCGGCGCCTTCCTGATGTTCCTTGGAAGGGCAGTGTAAGGCTAAGCAACTGATGTCAGTACACCTACTTTCCGCCAGCTGAGGTCCCCTCCGTACGCTAGACGAGATTGTTAGTGCCGTACGGGAAAATCGATGTCAAAACAATTGAGAGAACATGTAACGACCCGGCCGATCGTTCCAAGAGTTTAGCCCCGTTTCCCCCATTTTTGCATTTGTCATATATTGCTAGCCTGTTTTTTTTGTGTTGGGTCAGTTGGTTTGGGTCTAGACTGGTCATGGTGAGAATTGAGGCATTTAGTCTCTCAGGGTAGCCTAATAGTTAAGAAAGTCAACTGAGAGTTGACTTATTGGTGAACGACCTCGGAATGCAGATGTATGGCTCAGATAGCTTCGTTAGGTGATTTGGGACTTAGGAGTGTGTTCAGAATGAAGTTTTGATGTCCGGTGTAGAATTAGGCTTTAATTGGCGAAAGTTAGTTTTTGGCGATTTCCGGTTGGCAGTAGAAAATAGGCTATCGGGGTCGGAATGGAATTTCGGAAGTTGGAATAGGTCTGTAATGTCATTTTGAGTATGTGTTCAAAATTTGAGGTCAATCAGAGGTGTTTTGGTTGGTTTCGGCATAGTTGGCAAAATTTGGAAATTCCAAAGTTCATAGGCTTAAATTTGATGTGATTTTAGTGTTTTTGCGTTGTTTTTGGTGTTTCGAAGGCTCGACTAAGTTTGAATGATGTTATGGGTTATTTTGGTATGTTTGGTTGAGGTCCCAAGGGCCTTGGGTGTGTTTCGGGTGGTTAACGGACCAACTCTTGGCTTGAAAACTGGCCAGATTTTTGCTGGTGTGAGTTTCTGGTTTCCTTCTATGCGATCGTGGGAGGGTGTTTGCGATCACGTAGACCTTGCTGGGGCTGGAAGGATTTTTGTTATATGCGATCGCGTGGTGGAGGTCGCGATCTCGATCGCGTGAGTGTGAGGTTGTTGTGCAATGCGATCGCGTGGTGTTGTTCGCGTTCGCATAGACTTAAAGGGCGCGTGAGTAGGCTGAGCCGTTGTTCTTCGCGATCGCGTAGAGTAGTTTGCGATCGCGTGGGTTTATGTCCTGCTTATATATGTTATATATTACATATGGATCGAGCTGCGTGCCACAGCAATATAGATTATATATATGGATCGGGCTGCCCGCCGCAGCAATATATGTTATATATATGGATCGGGATGCACGTCGCAGCAATGAACATATGGATCAGGATGCACGCCACAACAGATATAACGCTTGGGCTGAAGGAGCCCCTCCAGGAGTCTATACACCCCCAGTGAGCGCAGTCGACTATTATATGGATCGGGATGCACGTCGCAGCAATGAACATATGGATCAGGATGCACGCCACAACAGATATAACGCTTGGGCTGAAGGAGCCCCTCCAGGAGTCTATACACCCCCAGTGAGCGCAGTCGACTATTATATGGATCGGGATGCACGCCGCAACGTATGTTATAAGGATCGAGCTACACGCCGTAGAAGTATACATATATATAGATATATATGTGTTGGATCGGGCTGCCGGCCGCAGCAGTTATGTGTATTCCTGGTACGTGCTGAGTACGAGTGCCTAGTGTGAGCATGGGATGCTGATAATGGAGGCACGAGTGAATAAAAGGCTTGACCGAGAGGCTTTATTGTGATTGATATTGTGCCCGAAGGGCTTATATTTTATGAAACTACTATTCTTCACTCTCCTTTACAGTGAGCCTCTGATGATATGTTGGACAAATGATTTTACGCAAGATTTTTAAATGGAAACAGGAGTTTTATGAAATATTCGTAATGTAGATTCCTGACTTGATTTATTCATTTCCACTGTTATATATAATATGGATTCACATGATTTATAAATGCTCATCACTACACTAAAATTTTTAGTTACTTTGATTACTTACTGAGTTGGTGTACTCACGTTACTCCCTGCACCTATGTGTGCAGATCCATGTACCAGACCATCTCACCAGTTGATTTTCGGACTTTGGAGTTGTTCGAGGATCGAGGTAACTGCTCAGCGTCCCCAGCTCACCTCATTTCTTTTCCTCAATTCATAATTTTTGTCTTTTTTAGTTCAGACTTTTGTAGTAGCAAGTCACCTCATTGTACATTGTATTTACAGTCTTAGATGCTCATGATAGTTGACTCCAGGTTTTGGGGAAGTGTATAAATTGTTAATCCCATTTTGCTGTTTTAAAATCTGCTAACTTTGGGAAATTTTGAAATATTATGATAGTCTGAAATGGTTGGCTAGCCTAGTTCCATGATAGGCTCCATCACGGCCGGCTTAGGATTTGGGGTCGTGACAAGTTGGTATCAGAGCCTAGGTTACATAGGACTCAACGGTCATGAGCAGGTTTAGTAGAGTCTTGCAGATCGGTACGGAGACGTCTGTACTTATTTTCGAGAGGCTGTAGAACCCTTAGGAACAATCTTTCTGTACTTATTTTCGAGAGGCTGTAGAACCCTTAGGAACAATCTCATTTCTTTTGAATTATGTCGTGCCATTTGGCTGATTCTGGAAATCTAAACTTCTGTTGTTTCATTCTCTCACAGATGGTGAGGACTCGCACTAACGATCAGGGCGATCAGCCACCAGCTAGACCAGCGAGGGGTCGAGGCCGCGGTCGAGGTCGTGGTAGAGGTAGGGGCCAGCCCGTGCAGCAGCCGAGGCAGTACCAATTGATCCCCCTACTGTTCAGGAGTAGATCTCCGACGCAGATACTCTAGCGGGACGAGCTCAGGCACTAACAGTGCTTATAATTATTCCGAGTCTTCAGGAGACCTTGGCTCAGATCTTGAATGTGTGTACCACCCTTGCTCAGGCAGTTGCCGCTACTTCTCAGGCCGGGGGAGGCAGTCAGACTCCAGTTGCCCGGACACCTGAGTAGGTTACTCAGAGCCATCAGAACCCGAGGGCGGTTCCAGCCCAGCCGGTTGCTCTAGTTCAGGATTTCGTGGTCCCAACTATGCCAGATGATGAGCAGCGTAGGCTGGAGAGGTTTAGTAGACTTCATCCTCCGACATTCAATGGTGCTGAGGGTGAGGATGCCTATGTTTTTATGGATAAGTGTCAGCGGATGCTTCATACTGTCGGGATTCTGGAGACCAGTGGGGTCTCGTTTGCTACTTTTCAGTTTTCTGGTGCTACTTTCACTTAGTGGGAGTCTTTTGAGAGGCGTAGGCCTGTTGGTTCAGCACCCCTCACCTGTCAGCAGTTCTCCACTATCTTCTTGGAGAAGTATGTAGCCCAGTCTCACAGGGAGGAGCAACGCAGAATTTTGAGAAACTACGTCAGGGGGAGCTATTAGTGACGCATCATGAGATGCAGTTTTCAGACTTAGCTCGTCATGCTACCGAGTTGGTCCCTACTGATAGGGAGAGGATTAAGAGGTTTGTGGATGGCCTCACTTATCAGCTCCGCCTTTTTATGACTTGGGAGAGAGTATCAAGTGCTACCTTCGAGCATGTTGTTGATATTACTCGAGATATTGAGTCTGTTTGCCACCAGGAGCGGGTAGAGAGGGAGGCCAAGAGGCCTCGTGGATCAGGTGGTTCTAGTGGTGCTCCTTCCAGGGGACAGATTCAGCATGGTAGAGGTCGTTCGTTAAGGCCTCCTTGGTCAGGCCGCCCAGCCTATGGTGGTGCATCGTCGGGGCACAGTCCCCGCGGTTCTCATCCAGGCCATTCTTCATTCGGCGCCCTTCCAGCCAGAGTGCAACTCGAGCACCATCAGCTCGGGGTTCCTCTATGCATAGTTCTCCTAGTGGCCATTCTGGTTCTAGGGGTTCATTTCAGTCCCCATCTCCATATCCAGGGAGTTTTTATGAGTGTGGAGAGTTCAGGCATATAAGAAGGAAGTGTCCTCATCTTCTTGGAGGCCCATCTCAGCTGAGGAGCCAGCCTTCGACTTCAGCTCCAGTTATTTCACCACCCACCTATTGATACACAATTTTTGCGCAAACTATTTTAAAATTTGTATATATACCTTCAAAATCACTCTTTATAATAACTGATATTTTTCCGTAATTTTTCATATTTTTATTAAATTCTTTTCCAATTTATTCAGTATTTTTATAATCAATAATTATTCATAAATTGTATTATAAATAATTTCAAAATATTTCCTAGCTCAATATATCATTTTTAATCCTATTAGGATTTAATAATTTCACAAATTAGCCAATTTGGCATTATTCGACCATAATTACAATATATTTGTAATTATAGCCTAGTTATACATTTTATACTATTTTAATTCAATAGTTAGTCATTTTATATTATAAATATTACTTAATTACATTAATTTCATCTATTTAGCATTAATTTAATTTTATGTAATTATTAGCTATTTTGATTAATTATTTATCTATTTAATCGGGTATTTAACAATCAACCCCTTCCTATTTAAATTATAGCCCAATTTAATTCAATTTCAGCCTATTAATCCCAGCCTAAACCACCCAACTAAATCCATCCAATACCCAGGCCCAACCCACTAAAGATACCCGGTCCAGACTTGATTTAATCTTGGTCGTTGATCAATTTTGATCCACGGCCCGGATTCAACTTACCTTAATTAACCTAGACTAACCCCCCCCCCCCGCGACCCCTCTCATTCTCACCGGTCTCTTAACTCTCTAACTCTCTCTCTATCTATCTAAGTCTCTTCTAGAGACTTCCTGTCTCTTTGGGCTCCGATGAATCTCTTCGTCGGAGACCATGAAGCTCGCACCATCCTCCTACCTCCTCTGGTTCCCTCACGCTGATGTTTTCCATCTCTAAGGTCTTCAAGAGACATAGGTTGAATCCTCCTACCTCCTCGAACTGTGCTCATCACCCTCCGACCATATCTGGCTACCTCCGGCTATTCAAGCAAGGTCTATGACCTTTGGGGGTTGAACCAGCAATGTTTGAGGATTTTCTTTATCTCTCTGGGTTCTATTTGAAACCCAAAATGTTTAAAACTCTCTCGATTCTTTAGATCTATGATAGATCTGTATATGTTTTGAGTTATTTCGTTGTTTCCCTCAAGAACTCTCTGATTTTCTCTAAAACGACTCTTCGTTTTCGACTAGGATTTCATGACTCCGCTTTAAAATGATTTTCCTGTGATGTTTTCAGCATTATCCTAGGTTCTTTACTATGTTTCAGTAATTTCTTTGATTTTTCTTCTCTTATCCGAATTATTACCTGACTTTGTCTTCAATATTGTTTGCATATGTATGAGCTTTATGATTCCATGATATTTTACCCTCTGTTCTTCTTTCCTTGCTGTCCCGTTTGTCTTGCTGTTTGCTCTATAAGTTCATGAGAATCCTTGATTTCACATGCCTTTACTATTAGGGTTTCTGACCTCTTGCCTGTGATTTATTCGATTCATGTTAATTTCCTTTGATTACTGTTACTCCTGTTTGAATCCCTGATTCTCTATAGTTTTAGTTTGTTATGGTTCATGATTTATTATTTTGAATCCCTGATTCCTTGTGATTTGAGACCTTACTGATTAATTTCCGACCTTAGTCCATTTTTTACCTTGTTACATGATTTATTTGCTGTTAATTGATTCTCATTCCCTTAATTAGAGCCTATGAACCTAGCCTCTATTGTATGTTTGTACGGATTTGAAATTGTTTCCTTATATGGCATATGCATGTCACACATGGGAACTTTCCTTATTTGTTGTTTTTCCTGCTAGTCGTTTGAACTCAATCCCTTCAATTAAGGGATACCTATACTGATTGTGTACTAATTGATGCTTAGTCCCTAATTACTAGTTTATTTTGATTTCATGCCTTATTCACTACTGGTTTTCAAAAACTATATATACACACTACTATTTCATTAACAAAGGACGAACATAGACCTTGTTCTAATCTATCTTGCTCACACACACACAATCTACTATTCTTCACTCGATTGTTTGCTATTGCTAGTCGGCTGGAAGCCAATACTAGCTATTCTAATTGCCTCTTATTTTGTATTTGTTGTCTTAAACTGCTATGTTCCCAGTTTAAATTTAAAGTGTCCAAAACAACATGTTTCTCTGGTTATTACGATGCATCTTGCTTCTGGTTTCCTTTTACTTATGATTATGTTGTCCTTCTTGCAACTAGTTTCACATATTATGTTGTTTGGTTCTGGGTATCTCCTCCTTTATAGCCTCAGCATGCAATCCCTAAGATACTATAATTGCATGGTATGTTACTTAACATGTGTTTCTTAAACCTATGTGTAATTATGTCCTACCCACTCCCAGCACTCCCTCTAATCTGATTTTGTGAATTGTTTTCAACCATGATTGATCCCATACTCTAGGTATCTCTGTCTGTATGACCATGTCTAACTAGTATTTCTAAGTTTGTGTCCCACTAAATGTAACCAATTGTAAGGCTTCTGCCTAGTTTGTGTTCATCATGTTATGTGCTTTATGTGTCCCCAATTCCCATTGTCCCTGAGTGAAATCTATGTTTGAATGTGCTGAACCTGTGCGAGTTGTTTGCGCTTTTCCAAAGATGTTTACATTATATTCAAGTTGTTTCATTACTGATCAAAACCTTTTCAGAAAACTTCTTTATTTACTGAATCAATCTAGTGTTGTTTTGTGTCAAAACCTTTTCAACTCTATCTCCTGCACTTCACTTGATTCCTAGACCTTTAAGTATCCCCCCTCGGTGTGAGCACTGCCTTGGGACTTTGAGTTCCCTCTGAACTCTGACACACTGAGGCTGGTATTTCCACACTGCACATGTTTAACTCCTAGTTACTAAGTCTAGGTGTGAGCATTGCCCGGGAGCCCTTGAGGTCCTTAGGGAACTTTGACACACCCAGACTGTGAAAAGGCTATGAATACCATATGGCAATGAGGTTTAGGGGATTTGGGCCAAATTGAAGTCTCTCTATAGAATAACTTCTCATTTTTTCATTTCTGGTTGTGTAATTCATAATCCTTGGCCGGTAATAATTTATAAATAATTCTGGGGCTGGATAGTGGAACGGGAGGGGTAACTATGCGTGCCTAGTTATTACAAGGGTAGAAACCATGCTTAGGTTTTCTTATTCCCTATCTGTGCAATAGAGATCCTGTGTAGGTTCATGTGTCCATGTGTTAGATATCATTCTACTTAGGATTTATGTGTATTGTATTCAACATCTCATCTACGCTTAGAAATCCTGCCCATAGGATAAATAATAACAATAAAATAAAATGCTATTACGTGATTCTATCCATGTAAACATGTTCTGAAACTTCATTAGAAGTCCTGTCCTAGGATAAATAAACTGCAATCATGTCTCACCACGCCTGCGCACTTAGAGATCCTGTTTCTAGGTAAGTAACATTAACATGCCCTACTCTTGCTATTCCTGAAACGGTGTATAATGTTGTGATTTTATGTGCATTTAGAAATCATGTTTAGGTTACTATGCATCATGCTGCATTAGACATCATGCTATAGGATCGTACTCATTTAACTGCACTTAGTCTAAATACANGGATAAATAATAACAATAAAATAAAATGCTATTACGTGATTCTATCCATGTAAACATGTTCTGAAACTTCATTAGAAGTCCTGTCCTAGGATAAATAAACTGCAATCATGTCTCACCACGCCTGCGCACTTAGAGATCCTGTTTCTAGGTAAGTAACATTAACATGCCCTACTCTTGCTATTCCTGAAACGGTGTATAATGTTGTGATTTTATGTGCATTTAGAAATCATGTTT
Source organism: Nicotiana paniculata (assembly GCA_005239505.1). Taxonomy (NCBI): domain Eukaryota; kingdom Viridiplantae; phylum Streptophyta; class Magnoliopsida; order Solanales; family Solanaceae; genus Nicotiana; species Nicotiana paniculata. The sequence continues at coordinate 61,531 of ML337715.1, forward strand.
AGGTTACTATGCATCATGCTGCATTAGACATCATGCTATAGGATCATACTCATTTAAATGCACTTAGTCTAAATACAGATATCTAAAATAGTCCCCTGTTCTAAACAACTTGTAATTAGTCCTTGCACATCTTCAACACCTAGAATTGCATGTTATTAGTCAAAAACAACCTAGAGTCGTTAAAAAATCTGAATAATTGTTGCATGTTATCCGATATCTAGGCAAGCCTTAGGTAATCAACTTAAAAAATAAAACCAGAACTGTCCTTTGTGATTAGTGTTCAACTGTCAGCAGGCTTAAAACCAGTAGGCAAGCCTCATTAAGACTTCCTCTCTGAGTTATGCAATAAATCTGTCTTTGTGTTATCACTTAGACACCCTGTGTAGGATCTCAATCTACACCTTAATTGTATATGAGACATGTTGTTTATTGCGCTGTTTGTGGAGGTCTTTGAGCCCTTTCCTGTTTATGTGCTACCCTTTATCTGCAGTTCTACTTGTTCATTATATGTCACCTTAGCATATTCACCTTTAAAACCTAAGGGTCTGCCTAGACCTCCTTTAGGATAGGAGTCCTAATTTCCTCCGGGACTGATAGGAAGGGACGGGTAACAGCAGGCAATAGAGGTCGAGACCAACACTCGATTTAGTTGCTTTCACGGGGTGGGAAAGGGTAGAATATGGATATGATGACCGGTGCGCTAATACCACGTATAGACCCTCTTCAAGGAGTGATTACCGGGTATTGCATTGATGTGATCCATATTATTATAAACCTAGGATACTTTTTATATGCTTAGATTGTAATCCTATCAAAAGCTAATTTTCTTTACTGTTTTCAAACATCTGCATGCTTAAGACTTAAATCCCCTCTTATTTGAGTCTTTATTTGTTTGTTTGCTAAGCCGTACAAATTCACAGAAATCATTTGGCCGGGAACTACACTTGTGGATCCTGAGGGGTGCCTACCACCTTCCCCTTAGGATATTCAAGCTCTTACCCAATCTCTGGTTAGTAATATAGTTGTAATTGAACCCCTTAGGTGCCCTAACGCACCGTTAAAATCGTTATGTTGCGACTCTTCAAAATATGCAAAGCCCTTTCCCAAAAGGAATTAGTTTTCTCAACCCATGTCATAAACCCCTTTCAACCGAGCCCGGAAGGAGCGCTCGGGGGAAAAGGGGCGCGACAGCATGGCGACTCTGCTGGGGATATCCAGGCTTTTACCATTTCAAATTGTTTCATGAATTTGTGCCTTTATTTTATTTTAAATACCTTCACCCTTTCCTCTTCCCTTTACATGCAATTAATTGTTTACTTCAGGCATTTACTTTTCCTCAAAGATGAAACTGACATGTCTTTTTGTTTTCTTTTGTAACTGTTTTAAATCATTACTTTTGTTTTTACCGCTTTCTTTAACGTGCAAATACGTGACAACTTGTTTTAATACTTATTATTGCATAATAATTCTCAACATTCATACTCCACTCGTGCTAAACAAAATACTATAGCAACACTTGATGAGTGGTTGCGCTCTTCCTATATTATTAACCACTAAATTTGGAAAGGCTTATTTGCGGTAAAACTAGTCGATCATCGGTGCAGTCAACGCTTTCGTGCCTTTCCCCCTTGAGTTGTCCACTCAAGGTTACCGGTCTAAAATCACATATAAACCTTACTCTGTTGCACTGTTGCATGCATCATTTTTCAGACCTAGTCGAGCTAAAGTGTCGTCCACATGATAGTTTTTAAGATAGCCTTATCCAAAGTCCACTGGGTTTCCCTAAACCCAAACGCACGCCCTCAAGTTCTGTGCATTTATTTGGAGAACTAAATGCTTCCTGCTAATTATTGACGATAAATAATCGAGTTCGGTGGGGGTAAGGGCCTAACCTTATTTTCTTTGCAAAAAAATGAGGCACGAAGTCCCCAGATTCGGCATGGTCTCCAATATCCACCCAAGACTGTTGAGTTGGTGGGAGGATCTGGACTCTAACAACAAAGCTATCATCAGGAAACACTTGGGTAACCTACCATCTCTCCTGGAAATCCAGCCTAACAAAATGATAATAGAGGCTGCTACCCTATTTTGGGATCGTGAAAGGTCCGTGTTCCGCTTTGGGAACATCGAAATGACGCCTTTGATAGAAGAGATAGGAGGACTGGCTAACCTTGTATGGGAAACTCCAGGTTTGTTGATGCCTGAGAACCGCGCAGGCAAAAGTTTCCTCAAAATGATGGGCCTGAAAAAGGATGCAAAATTGGTATGTTTGGGGGATTCGTACATTCCTTTTGACTACTTGTACGAAAGGTATGGCTATAACAAAGCATACCGTACCTACCATGATGAGTTTGCTATCACCTCTCTGGGACACGTCCATCACCGAGTGTTCGTGTTTATGGTTTGCTTTTTGGGTTTGATCATGTTCCCGATGATGAAGGAAAGGATCCATACCAGGCTAGCCATGGTAACTAAGACCATAATGGAAGGGGTAGATGGGCAAGACTTCAGCATTGTGCCCATGATCGTTGCAAACATATATCGGGACTTAGAAAGGTGTCAGCAAGGAGCAAAGCATTTCGAAGGTTGCAATTTATTACTTCAACTCGGGCTCATGGAACATATCCAAAGAGGCGAATACCGACAAGACATTCACCGCAGAATGTGGGATGACCACATCGCTTTCCATCACCTAATTCGAATGAATTATATCCCCGACATGTTCGCTCAGCCTGAAAATGCCGAGGGATGGGTTGAGCTTTTTGATAACTTGACTGAAGAGCAAGTTCAATGGATGTTTGAATGGTTTCCGACGGATGAGTTCATCATTTGATCCCAAGACACATCATTTCTGATACTGATTGGTCCAAGGGGGACATACCCTTACGTCCCTCTTCGAGTTATGAGGCAAGTAGGTAGGAAGAAAGTCATCCTTAGGGTTGAAAAGATAATCCATCTTCGAGCTGACTTTCAAAATAATGACAGTCCTCACAAGTGCCAAGCTCAGCACCTGTGGCACTGCATGATTATACTTGAGAAAGACACCGTCGAGCAAGACAGGTATTATGCCGGTTGTACCCCTTTCTATCTTGGTTGGTTAGAAGAGGATTTGGGTGGCCAGAGCAAGACGGGGTACGTCCAAGGTCACAGGTTTATGATGAAAGGGCCGAGGCACAAGTCAAATACAACCAATTGCGCAAGAGGATCCAGGAATATGAGGATGATCACCACAAGATACATGAGTCCAACAAGAAATTGATCGAGGAATGGAAGGACATGGCTATCAACGCCAACAAGAGGATAGGGTACTTGGAACGAGGTATAGTTGAGCTGGAAGAAAAGTTCACCAAAAGAGTCGAGAATTGTCAAAAGGCTGAGGGAGCTGAATGAGGATATCTAGCCAGAACCTACCTGTTGCTGGGACTTTGCGAGCTGGGAAAACTATACAAGGAAAGCAAGAATGCCGAGTCTAGGGAAGGTCCTTCTGGGACCAAGTAGATAGGAGTGTCTTTCTTTTTCTCTATCAATGTAATAAGGCCAATGGTCATTAGTGACTTATTTTTCGTTTATCATTTTGGGATTTGTTTATTTTTCTTATCAATAAAATGAGGAATTTATCATTTTAAGTTCTCCAAATCAATTTGTCGCTAGGCCTACCTCGGTCACTAAGAGGTTCCAAACTTAGGACGCGCTTTACATTTCTGCATTATGTGATTAAATACCGCAATATTATTTTCATAATCCTCACTGTCGTGGTTATCTTTTATTTTTATATCTCTTTTTCTTACTCCCCTCCCTAAAGGTTAGTTCGTGCATTCTAGCATCATCAACCTATCGCACAAGATCCAAGGGACCTCCACCTACTCCTCCTCCTAGTCCTCCTAAGGGAAAAGACAAAGGCAAAAGTAAGATGGAACAGTCCACCGACACCAGAAGGGAGAATATGATTGAACGGGTAGAGGCCACTGATGGACGAGGTATTCAGGTCCTGCATGAAAGCATGTCACCACTTGAACAGAAATTGCTGAAGTTTCAGGAAGAACTCAATCAAGTCCGGAATCTGGCCAACCTGTCATTTTCCCTCAACGTCCCCGACGTCAACCTTCCAAATTCTCAAAATCCCGCACCTCCACAAAGTATCCCAAGACAGCAAAATCATCCTGCACCTCACCATCAAGCCACTCCCCGAAAGAACCAAACTCTCCCGACATAATGCAATGCTTGCCACACCTCAAATAACACTCCACTACTCATCCCAGAACCTCAAAACCCCACAAAGGACCATTTCCACACCTATAAAAATCCCATCTATGTAGAAACTGTGACCCACTCCACTCTGCCTATCTCACAGGCATCCAAGTCTGACGAAAATGACTTACTTATCAAGAACCTGGCCAAGGAGCTTAAGAAACTGACCAACCGAGTCCAGGGTGTTGAAGGAACCAAGGGAATTGAAGGGTTGAATTATAAAGACCTTTATATACAACCTGATGTCGAACTGCCCGAGGGGTACAAACCTCCAAAGTTCAAAATATTTGACAGTACTGGTGATCCGAGAGTCCATCTGAGGACCTATTGCGACAAGTTGGTTGGCGTTGGGAAGGATGAAAGAATCCGCATGAAGCTGTTCATGAGGAGTTTGAAGGGAGACGCATTATCTTGGTACATCAGCCAAGACCCCAGGAAATGGTCAAACTGGGTAAGCATTGCGTCTAACTTTATGGACAGGTTTAGATTCAACACAGAGAACGCACCAGATGTGTTCTACATTCAAAAAATGAAGAGATAACCCACAGAAACCTTTCGCGAGTATGCTACTCGCTGGATGTCAGAAGCCGCTAAAGTCAAACCTACTCTAGAGGAAGAGCAGATGAAAAAGTTCTTTGTCCGGGCTTAGGACCCGCAGTATTATGAACGGTTAATTATGGTTGAAGGCCACAAGTTCTCCGACATCATCAAATTGGGTGAGCAGATTGAAGAAGGTATTAAAAGCGGTATGGTTACAAATTTTGAAGCCTTGCAAGCCACTAACAAGGCTTTACAGTCTAGTGGTGTTTCTAAGAAGAGAGACGTGGGTGTGATGCGAGGCTAGAATTCATATTTTAACATGTTATATGTCTTACATTTTATGTTCGTTAATGATGAAAACACACGTTTTATGTGCTTAATGGAGTTTATTTCATGTGTAGGTGAATTAGAGATGAAAACCGAGCTAAATGGATGCAAATACGTCGAAAATATGCTTAAGAGGCAAAGAGGGAACACCCTGGCTTTATCCAGGCGTTTGGCCCCTAAAGCCAGGCAGCCCCTGGCGTTAGGGGGCCTTAGAGCCCAAACGCCAGGCCTGCCCTGGCCTTAGGGGGGCGTTTTAGCCCAAACGCCCGGGTCCCTGGTTCCGATCAATTCCAAGTTTTGACGAGTTTAAGTGTTTCCCGGTTGGAATAGAAGTCTCCTACAAGTTTAGGGTTTGTCCTAAACATA